>PVJI01000587.1:0-95338 GCA_004026765.1 Micronycteris hirsuta
AAAAAAAATAAGCTTAAATTTTGCTGTCACATTCAATTATTAAAATAATAGAGAGATAAAAAAACCTTAACACTTACTGAATACCTACTCTGTGCTGGGAGATCAGCACTAATACATATTTTACCTCATTTAATTTAATTGTCCCTCAACACACATCTGTATGCTATATTTTCTCCTGCTTACAGAAGAGGAAACTGAGGCCCAGAGGTGATCTCTTCCTCATTCCAGCTTCCTCAGCCAATAAGAGGTGAATATATAAATTAGTCATCAGCAATGACGCTTATTATTGTTAAAATGCACCAGTCTTTGTAGCTTGTGAGGCTCACATCTTCCAGGAAATAAACTATAGTATTTCTCCTTTATGGGGATATTCAGGTGTGGGAGCCTGTTTTCCTTCCATCTGCCAGTTGCTCTTCAGCTGGATTTTGTCGTCTTTGGTGTGAGTGAGGGAAAGGGGGTCAGGAGGTGACATGGTGTCAGTTAGCTGTTCAATTCCTCCCATATTCATCTAGTTATTCATCTACTCAACTACCTGGAGCTACAGGTCCAGGCCCCGTGTTGGCTGCCTGCAGGGAACACAGAGGTGACACTGTCCTGTTCTCAAGAAGGCCACCAGTTCCTGTTGGCGTCAAAACATTTGGTCATTCCATAAACATCCCCTTGGCACCTACCTTGCACCCACCACAAAGCTAAGTGATAAATGGAGTATCGTCCTTGTCCTCATGGAGCTCCAAGTCTGGGAGAGGAGCCCCTGGCTTTTAATCAATGTAACGGTAAAAATGGAGAAGCTAGATTGTTAAGTGATAGGAGAAGAACGCCAGGGTCTGCCTTGCCCACAGCTATGTTCCCAGGGCCCAGCACAGTTCCTGGCACACTAGGTGTTCAGTAAATATTTGTTCGAGGATGGAAGTGCTCCTACTCAGTCGTATGTGAAGGACTAGGGGCCAGGTTGGGGGAGCTGATACTTAAGAGAGGTGATATCTGAGCTTCTTTTAATTTTTTAACTAAATAACTTACATTTTTAAAAAATTAAATGTATCAGGGTGACATTGGTTAATAAGATCATATAGAGTTCAAGTGTACAAGTCTATGATACATCATCTGTGTATCGCATTGTGTGTTCAGGACCCAGAGTCAAATATTTCACCGTATACTTGACCCCCTTTACCCTTTACCACCTCCCCCAACACCCCTTTCCCTCTGGCAACCACCATACTGTTTTCTGTATCTATGAGTTTTTGTTTGTTTGTTTGGCTTGTTTGTTCCTTTGTTGCATTCCGTTTTATGTCCCACATGTGAGTGAAATCATATGGCTTTTGCCTTTTCCTGTCTGACTTACTTCGCTTAGCGTAATAGTCTCAAGATGCATCTAAGTGGTCGCCCATTTGACAGTAGTTCACCTTTTCTTATGGCTGAGTAGTATTCCACTGATTAAAAAAGTTAATAACAGAGTTACTATATGACCCAGCAACACCTCTTCTGGGTAATTCCCTGAAAAAATTGAAAACATTTATTTGTGAAGACATGTGCAGCCTTACGTTCACTGAGCTTTTCTTAATTAAAGATGTTAGAGAGGATAGGGAATGTGAAGAAAAGGACTGTCATGAGCAAAAGACCAGCAGGGCTAAAATGTGGGAGGGGACAGCTGCGTCCAGCAGGAGTGGGTCAGGAACTCAGTTCAGGGAGCGAAGGAGTGGCGGAAGTTTGGCCAGGGGAAGGCTGGGGAGGCCTGGCTGGTGGGAGAAGACCCCCGCCGCAGTAGTTCAGGCCAGAACTTAGCTGGTGGCAGTGAAGATAAGACGGAGTAGGTAGGCAGAGTTATGAGACTGTGCAGTCATATTAACTTCTCACCACCTTAGAAGAAAGGTATTATCTCCTCCTTACACATAAAGAAATAGAATATTATGGAGGTTAGACTTTTCCTAGGTCACATACTTAATTGTTTCACAGCCAAACTTGGAGTGTAGTTTAGCCCCAGTATCTGACAAAAATGCAAAGGACAAATGGGTAGAAAAAACTGATTGGCTAGACCCAGGATTGCAAATGGAAGACCCTGTAGACTGGATTTAGTCAGTAGACCAGACTTCCTGGCCTGGTACATCGCTGAAAGATTTTGAATCTGAATACCTGTACCTCAGACCCCACTACTCCCTATTGTCCACAAGGCCTTTTCAAATGCTGTGTGTGAACTGCCTGCCCTAGGAAAGGCAACTAACCAAGAATGGTCCAATGGAATGCCTTAAAGAGGCAGAACTTAAGAAAACTCATTTCAAGACAATAAAAAAATGTCAGTAAAGAGTTGGGAGTTGGAATGAGAGAGAAGCAAAAAGCAAAAAAGGGGTTAATTCGAAATTGACATTTAGGCCCTTCTGTGGGGGGAGAAACAGGAAGCCAGGGGATTTGTATTCAGTCCAGATGTGAGATGGGCAGGAAGAAGGAAGGAACATTCCGAAAGATAATGGGTCCCATTCTCTGCCCTGTGCCTGGAGCAGGGGAGGGGTGGATTTGGAGGGTGCAGGAAAGGACAGCGGGGATCCTTCAGCATTCCCTTCTGCTGTCGTCATCTGCGTGAGTGCAGGATGAGGGGCCCGAGCTGCCTGAGTGCCGTGTTTGTACAGTTCTGCACTTGCTGAAGACATTCTGGTTCTCATCAAAGTAGTGGCGACTGACAAAGTGGTAATATTCAGTGTTGGTGTGGTTATGGAGAAACGAACAGTTTCATACACAGTTCTGGAAGTAAACTGGTAAAGCCCCTTGAGACAAAAATTTGGAGTATTTAATAAATTCCGCTTCTGGAAATCTATCCTATGGAAATAACCTGAAATGCAGACAAAAATTTAATGTACAGGCATCCCTCATTTTATTGTACTTCATTATATTGTGTTTTACCAATACTGCTTTTTTTTTTAACCATTTGAAGGAAAGACCCTTCACAAGCAAAAAGATTATGACTATTTGTATTACTTGTTTTACTGTGATACTTGCTTTTTTGTGGTGTCTGGAATCGAACCTGCAATATCTCCAAGGTATGCCTATACACAGATGTTCATCACAGCATGTGATATAGTAAGAAAACTGTAAAACATCTGAATGTCCAATGGTCATGCAAATTTAGGAATATTCATAAAATGAATAACAGAGGATGGTTGTACAGACTATCATGTAAAAATGTTCAATAACTTGAGAACATATTTATGACATGAAGTGAGAAGAGCAGTATGTATAGTGGTAGACATTGTATGACAAGCATGGGAAAAAATCTAAATTCCATGTGCCGAGGGTTGGCAGACAGAGCCCGCGGGCCGGATCAGTCCCATTGCCTGTTACTGTAAGTAATGAAAACAGCCATACTCGCTCTTTACCTATCGTCTGTGGCTGGTTTCGCATGGCAATGGCCTTAACTAGCAGAGCTAGAGACCACAGGTCCTCAAAGCCTAAAATATTTACCATCTGGCTCTTCAGAGAAAAAGTCTCATGACTCCTGCTCTATGCCAAAATGAAAGTCATGATTTTTGTCATTGCAGAATTATAATTTTGAATAAGCATCCCTATATTTAGCTTTTATTTTTACAATAGGCATTATTATTTTTACAATGTGTGCAAAAAGACTATTTAAAAATATCTGGCTGCAAAGGAGAACAGAGCGACCACATGATTTTTCTCTGTGCTGTGTTCAGCTATGCAAAGTGAGGCAGTTTTGCTTACGTTGCTCTGAGTATTAGGAAATCCCAAAGCTAAGCCCCAGGGGTGATGACCTGTTTCACACTTGTAGTGCCGTGTTTTCCACCACTACAGGCTCGGTTAAAATGCAGACTTTTTGTACAACCAGATTTTAATCAGCAAGCTGATGAACTGAGGAGGTAGTAGATAATGGAAAGAGAATCCTTCTGCAGGTCAGCTCTGGCAGCCGGGTCCCGGAACTGAGCTTTGCCACAGAGGGGGCGACTGAATACCTCTGGACCCCTGTTGCCTGGTCTCCAAAGTCAGCATAACAACCCACCGCCTGAGGCTGCCAGTCACAGAGCTGGCTCAGATGTTCTCTTGACCTTGCGTCTAAATGTCTAGCTCTCCACACTGCAATTCCGTGTTTCTTTAGTAATCACTGATCAGTTATCAGCACAGAGGGTCTTGCTCACTGAACTTCCAGAATTAGTGGGTGCAGGGATATCCGTCAATATGCAGGAGAGAGAGGACTTTCCTCTGTGAACCTCTCACGTAGCACCTGGCGTTTCTACCTGGTGACCTCTGAGTAATGGTTCCCCGCGTGGGATGGTGCCCACTGCTTCTCGCCTCTCTCACACACGGCTCCTCCACGACTGGGATGCCGTGTGCTGAGTGCCCTGTGTGCCATTTCGTGTGTTATTCGAAGGAACACATGGGAAGGAAACATGACTCTGTTGGCCATGCTTCAGCCACCAAGAGAATATCCTGAAATAGCTACACGGCTGTTCACCGGAAGAAAAATTCAAATAGGTATTTTTTACTTCATCGTTCTGGTTTCTGTTTTCGATGGGGATTTTACGGGAGGAAACATTCAACCTGAGAGCTGGACATTTTGAGACACAGAGGGGAGGAAACCCACATATCTTCATTGTTTTCACGATTTCCCAGCCAGCTTCAGGCACCATGCTCTCCCCACAGAGTCTTTTTCTCAATATGCCGCACGGGGTAACGCGGGACAAAAGATGCCCATTTTCAGTTAGAAGGAGAATACGTTTTGAGGAGCCAATGTACAGCATGGTGAAGATGGTTGGTAGTATGGTATTGGATACTGGGGAGTTGTTGAGCAAAGATTGTGTCTCTCACACACACACACACACACACACACACATACACACAGAGGAGAGTTCCTTTTGTCCACGATGTGAAGTGATGGATGTGTCAATTATCCTGATCTCAGTAATCATTCTACAATGCATATATATATCAAGTCATTAGGTTGCCCAATTTTTTAAAAATACAACGTGCCACGTGCAGATTATTCCTTTGTAAGAATGGAGTGCAGCAAATAAGAAAGTTGATGACTAGACAACATTAATGGAGAAGAGGAAAAAGAAAGCTATCTCAAATACTCCTTCTAGTGGATAGTTTATATCTTTTGCCTCCCGGGACACACGTGCTAATGGTGACTTTCTAGTCCATAATTCCGCAGGCCTGGGATTTGTCTCCTGAGATTTCTTGGTAACTAGAGTGGAAGGACATCTGCGTATCTTCAATCCTATTGCACAGGCCATGAGAAGCTGGGGAAAGCGATCACATCTCTGACTCAGTAGTTGGGAAAGATCACCCATCCCCCCACCGCTCCTCAACCGCTCCCCTGAAACTTAAACATTTGAATTCCTGGTTTCATCTGGATCACTGCAGTGCTGATGATCTTGCTGAAGACAAATCAGATGGACTTTAGGTACCGGGTCCTGAGGTCACAGCTGAGAGGCACAAGGAAACTAGCCTTACCACTTGGAGGCACTGATCTGATTTGATTGATCATGGGAATCACCCCACTTATCCACATGTTCAACTCTCAAGCATCAGGTGTCTCAAATCTCAAGCACACACGAGCCTTGAGGCCATCTCCGGCATTGAGAAGATGGCCGTTCAAGTTTTGACCGAGAAAGTCTAGATGCTTTCTAGCCTCATGTCCACCTATGCTTTTTCCCCACCACCCAGCCCCATTGAGGGGTGCTCACTGATGACTTCGGCATCACTTTCTCAGAGTATAATTGGGGATTTTATAATTCTACGATATTTTGTAAATGCTATTTCTTCTTCCTAGAATGTCCTTGCTTCTCTAACTGCACTTTTCTAGTTATCTTTCAAGATCCAGCTAACATGACACCACAGCAGGGAATTCTCCTTACATTTCTATGGTCATTTTATTCATTTTAATTTATTTACCTTTCCTAGCACAGAAGCAGCTTCCATTTGTGAGTCTGATTCTTTGAATTTGAATCTCTTATCAGTAATGTGACTGATTTTAGGCAGGTTATGTAACCATTTTCACCTTCGGTTCCTCATATTTAAAGTGGGTCTAATGAGAGTACCTACCACACTGAGCTGTGGTGGGAATGAAATGAGATAAAGAACCTTACGGCCTTTGCACGGTGGTTAGAAGAGAGGAAGAAAATAATGTGGCTAGCTGTTACAATACAGAAATCACTGTATGGGTGAACTTCAAAAGGAAAACAAATCTGCCCATTTATCCCTGAGCCTTAAGCTCCTCATCAAGTCTGATATATAAATCTTCCTGGGGATTTGAGGCATAAATATAATGAGGTCACTTAAGAAAAGTATAAACCAACCCCCAAGCAAGGAAAACCCTGTACTGTGATGATCACAAACAGTTCAGGCAAGATGTGGATGGCTGTTGGAATCCAAGCCATGCAGTGCCTGGGACGGGAAAGAGGGTGTGTATGCGGCTTGCTCTCCCGAACTGAGCACATCACACGGAAGACGGCTGAGTATTTGGGGTACCTGCATAGGTAGAGTACCACAAGTTTGCCCTGCTGCAGGAAGACTCACTAGAACATTTTGTGATATCATATCATTAATATTTCATTGTATATTTTATATTAATGAAATTATATGTGTGGTATTGTGGGGTTTTTAAAAATTTTATTTTAGAGAATTTTAATTTAATTTAATTTTTTTATTTACTTTTAGAGAGATGGGAAGAAAGGGAGAAAAAGAGGGAGAGAAACATTGGTGTGTGAGATATACTTCGATTGGTTGCCTCTCAAATGCCCCCAACTGGGGACCTGGCCTGCAACCCTACTGGGAATCGAACCAGTGATCTTTTGGTTCACAGGCCAACACTCAATCCACTGAGCCACACCAGCCAGGGCTGGGGTATTTTCTTTTTTTCCTGTATAATCTTATTAATCCCAGGGTCTAACTATGTATGGATATACTAGAGTAGGAATATGAACCTGTCCATACCTGATCTGCAGTCCCTATTTTCTCCACTGTGCTGGGCAGATCACAGCAATGTCAGTGCCAAGCTCATTAGAGTAGCACCCCCTGTTGGTCGAGTGAGGGATTTGTGTTTGTGAGAGACAGGGAACAGATGGGTGAGGGACTCAGCAGGGGAGGTGGTGGACAGTGCAGAAGGAAGCCTGGCTCTGAAAGTATACGTGGCCTCCATCAGTCTGTCTTGCTGACTCCAGCCCCCATCTCCCACCCAGACTATCCCTCCTTCTTCCCTCCTCTCTTTAAATAGCTACAGACTACAAATTAGAGAAATTCCTCCCTACGTCTTTCCTTTTACCGTTATCAACAAATGATTCTATAATAGCACTCGATGGATTATTAAACACCACTGTGCTAAACACTAAAAAGAGGGTGGTGGGGCAAAAGGAGTTTTACAGCTATTCATATGGAAAATAATACAATAACTAATAAATAACAATAGTACAAGAATAAACCCTGTGTTTCCCTCACCACTATGAACCTACTCTGGCCCCACCCTGTACACAAAAGTAAACAAACCAGGAGTGTTTCACACTTCCATGCGGTTTACAGACTACACACAATACGCTTACGCTCATCTGATGCTCACAGCAAGTACTTTTGAAATAAGAATAGTTTTACCCATTTGAGAAGAGGGAACTGAGTCTATTTAGTAGGAGAAGAGCTGGACTTCAGGGTTCCAGGTTTCTCCTGTCCTGTGCTTTCATCCACACTAGGAAATAGGACATGAGAAAAACAAAAATGAAGTATAAAGCCACCAGTATAGATCCACTAGTTTCGTCCTTAAATTATTTATGCAAGCAAGGGAAAGGAAGAGCGCTGGAAAAGGAAGACGACTCATGTCCACAATCCAGGTTTCCCCACTCCATCCCCTTCTCTTAAATGCCTGGTCATTCTTTGGCCACCTTTCAAACTCTAGAAAACACTCCGGAATTCCAGGCTGGGAGGGGTTTCCTTTGCAGGTCTGGCCATTGTAATTTTACGAGAAACTATTCAATACTTCCTCTTACCAGGTACAAAACAGTTTTCTGAATGAATGTCTTATTCATTAAACAGCTAACCCTTGACCTTTCTGACTCACATTTTTTCTGTTATTACTCAGCTTTGAGAGTAAAATAAAGCTTTTATGTACACCCACACATACTCACACATACAGACACATTACAATACTTGCATCCTTACACAAACCACTAAGAGGTGCCTGCACCCATAAGCACACGTGTACACAGAATCAAATACATATCTAGGCACATTCATCATACATGTAAACACCCTTGCACATACATGTGCATGCATTCACATACCTACACAGATACACGCTGGCAAGACACTGACTTTGTACTCTTTGTGGAGGAAAGAAATAGAAAGACTAAAAAATACTCAGACTCCCAGAGGAACACGTAAGAAACCCTGTTAAGCCAGTGTGTTTGGGGCTATTTTCACTTTTAAGACAGGATATCACTGCTACTGTTGCCTGTTGAGACCTCCCTTCCCATCCTTTCCTGTTGCTGGAGGATAGAGATCACCCTTGTCTCAATGAGTGATACTGTTTTTTTTTTTTTCCTTTTACACATGATAAAAATCATAAGGACTATTGAACAAAGTAGAAATGAACTCCTGACTTCTGGTTTCTGGTTTACAGCAGGCACTGAGTAAATATTAGTTGCATGAAGGAATTAATAAAGACTATTTATATTTCATTAGAACAAAACAAGATACCTAAGGACACTCAGTCCAGCAACTTCTTGTTTCAAGGGAGGGTTCAAAGACCCAGAGACCTACGTCATCCCTCTGGAGTCCACACTTAATGGTGAGTAAAAGGGGGCTGAGGCCATAATTTTCAGTATCCTTGAACTTGGTAACAAAAGGCCACTGTCATTGGGAAGCTACTCTCCTCTTCTGTTGCATCTCCTTAATATTCAAGCCAGAAGCCAGTAAGGGAATTCAATTAGAAAAACAATTATGTCAAAATGATTTATTTGTATGTTTAAGTTTATTTCTAACTTCCCCACGGTTTTTATCTCCAGTACTATCTTCTCTAAATCTTACACCATCCATGCAGAAACAGTAATTTTGTATGCTTCTCTAAATGTTCATTCAATCATTCATTCATTCATAGAACAAATATTTAATGAGGTTACTCTGGGCTAGATACCATGTCATGACTCAGTGCCTTTGGACATTCTCCGCATGGAATATACTTCTCTACCTACTTGATATGACAAATTCTAACACGCATTTCTAGACTCATTCAAACAGCCCCACTGCAATGAAAGCTTCTGTGCCCCTGGACAGAGTGACTTGTTCTCTCTTTCCTCTGAGATCACATGGCACTCTTCAGAAACCTCAGTAAGAATTTTTGAAATTTTTGCTAAGTTCATTATTTTTTGATTCATGCTCTTCTCCTTCACTAGATGGCGATTCCTTGATTGCAAGAATTTGTAGAAACCAAATCTTTGTGTTCAAATGTTGCCTAGCAGCTGACAAATATATCAGGTGTTTACTGCAGGCTTATTCAGTGAATGAATAAATGAATCAACAAACACGTGCATGGTCATTGACCTACTTTGCAGGTGAGAAAATAGGCTTATGGGGGACACTAGCTAGCAGCAGATCTCAGGCTAAAATTTGGATATTCTGACTCTTATTCTTGGGTGCAACACACAGAATCCAATGGCTCTTTAATATTCCACCACGGTGCTGTCTGAGAGAGGTGCGCTCATCCCAAAATGGGACAGAATCTTCTCGACAGACCCAACGCGGCACTGCTCGGCCCTCGCCTAGATGAGTGTGTGTGGCAATCTGTGGATTCATCTTTTCCGTCCTCTGTGGGTGTCTGTTCACAGACTGCACCTGAACAACAACAGGGCCAACCTGGGGAGCGGAAGAGGGCATTTTTCTAGTTCTAAACAGAGATAAGCATCACTAGGTTTTTCCTTCTAACATCAGTGGCCTCAAAAGTTCCAATTTTGAAGAAAAAGGCAAGAAGGACCACAGACTTCTGTGAAAAGTCAGAGCGAACCTTGCTTTTGTCAGGACCCTGTTTATCTCCTCTGGAAATTTACACTTTCATAATTTTAGACAAAAATTAAAAGTGTCAATCTATTTATATAGCGCCTGGCACATCATAGAGAGTAAACTTCAGCTTCCTCATTTTTTCCTCTAACTTCAGGTTCTAAGCTAGAAAAAGCCCCTCTTGAATCTGAGATTGAATTCGTTTACTTCAGGTTGTAATTGGATGATCTCACAATATGACAGTGTTTTGCTATTTATGAAACATTTTGACCTGTTTTTTTTTTTCTGTCCTGTTTTTCACCCACTTCACAAGAGTAAGGAACACAACTGAGAAAAGTTAACTGACTGTTTATTCAACATTCCCTCTCAAAGTATTTATTAAATGCCCACTAACTACTGTTAAATAGATGAATTTACCATGGGATAAAAACAGTGTTATGGACTAAGCCAACTTGGAAGAACCTGGGGACCTTCTTTGAGAAAGTGACATTTAAACTAAGGTTTCATTATGGCTACATGCCCAGTAAGTGGCTGAGCTGTAAGTGGTAGGAACCCATGCCTCTTGATTCTGGTTTT
This sequence comes from Micronycteris hirsuta, assembly GCA_004026765.1. Lineage (NCBI taxonomy): Eukaryota > Metazoa > Chordata > Mammalia > Chiroptera > Phyllostomidae > Micronycteris > Micronycteris hirsuta. The sequence continues at coordinate 10,558 of PVJI01000587.1, forward strand.
TTATCCCACGCTCTCTCAAGTTCTGGTCCCAAATCATAAAAGCCAACATTTTATCCGTGCCTGACTGCCATCGGCATGGTATGGTGAATACCCTGGTGGCCTCAGGTGCCCAGTGAACCCATTAGGGAACCTGTATATGCTAGACCTGGGCAAAATGCAGAGACTTACATACCCATCATGGTTGGCCTGGCAAACATCTTCAGTAAAGAGAAGCAGTTATAGCTGTTAAGAGCAACAGAACACAAAATTTGTTTCCCTAAAATAAAATAAACCATCACAGAGCAAGAGTCCATAAATCCAAGAAGAGACAAGAAGAAGCTTCAGTGTGCTGGCCTTTCTTATTCATAGATGTAAATATGGAGACTCAGAGGAGGTATGTGGTCCCATTAGTGCCACTCCGCAGATCAGGATTTGGTCCCAGTTCTTATGACTCCCAGGGATGGGAGGAAACATGATGGAGCACCAAAGCATAGACTGTGAAGTCCCATGTGACACTGGACCCAGACTTTGCCCTTTACTAGTAGTGTGACCTTGATTTTGCAGAGCCGATGAAGTGCTAGCTCAAAGCAGGCTTTCAAGATCTAGATATTTTCTAGTTATAGTGCCCTATAATATATTCAGAAATACCTTACAGATGTTACATTTATTAGTTTTACATGCAGAGGATATATTTTTGCCAGATAAACTGAAAAAAATATATCAAGTTCTGATCAATGTTCTATTTACACTGAAAAATATTTAATAACTAGAATCTCAGGACATCCCAAAGATTTCGCTCAATCCTCAGTGGCACAGGATACACAGAGCAGAAATAAGGAGACATGAAAGAGTTCCTGATAGGATTCATGATAGTGTAATCCCCTTTTAACAAATCTTAATTCTTTCCCTGATGTATCTTTCTGCATAGCATGCAACATCCATGATAATACAAAATTCACTTATTCTCTTTATTGCCTGTTTACACTAGAAGGTCATTCCAAGTAGGGCACTCTTTGTAAATTTATTTATTTATTTATTTATTTTTAGTGCTATGATACTAAACATTACCTGGCCCCTAGTAGATGCTCAATAAATGATTGTTGAATAAATGTGTCAATATGTGATGTGGGGACATTTTACTAGGTTTGATATGATGTGGAATTTTGCCTCCCAAAACAGGAATGCTTAATGAAATATCTATCAAAGTTCTTAAAATGTTCTATAGGGTCTTAAAATAGTCCATATAAGTTTTCTTATCTGTATCTTTATAGCAGCACCTAAAACTCACCCCGTACAGGACTCCTTGAGAGCTGACCCTGTTTATCTGGTCAGCTTTCCTTCCCTCCCTTCCTGAGCTCCCACTTCCTTCTTTAATATCGCCAGTCTGTTTGTAAGTCCCCCAAAGATTCCAGGCTGTCTCAGGCCTGTTCGCCTTTGCTCACGCTTTTACTTCTCTCCGGGATTCCCTCCTCCCTCCTTCTTTTCTGTCCACTGCTCTCTTCCAGGTTAGGACTCAGGAGTTATGCCTTGAGAGGTTTTATGAGTGGCATGTTGAGTTAGATGTCCCCAGTCCTCTGCTGTTTATAGTCACCAATAATTCCTCTGGCTTTGCCTTTACTATATGACACTGAAATTATTTCCTCATCTGTCCATTTCTCTTCCTAGACTACAAACTCCTAGAGGAGGGCCCCTGGTACGTACTGAGAGCACACAGAGGAAGAAGGCAGAGATTGGTGCTTGTCTCCCTAAGCAGATATGTCCCAACAGGCAGCCTCCTTTCATGTAGGATCCATTTTTTTTTTAAACGTAGACTGTCAAGAGAAACATCTGCTGTAGTTATAGAAAGAATGGGGGCTTGGGTACCAGGCTGACATGACTTTGAATCCTGCCTCCCTGATAAGCAGGTGCATCTTGAACAAGTTGCTGAGCCTCAGTTTCCTCATTAGTGTAGTAGGAATAATAATATTGTACAGCATATGTAAGGCAGCCAGCACAAGATGGTCAATGCATGCTGATTCCTTCACCCTCTTCTTGTCTCTGGGAAGGAAGTAAAATAATTTCCTCTTGGTGCCCATTCATTCCCCACCGCCCGCCCCCATTTGGAGTGCGGAAGAGCTAGGTGTAGAGCTGCCTGAGCTGGGGGAAGGGCTGTAAGCAGTAAGCAGTGTTAGAAGTGGTGGAGCTTGTTGACTTCCTCCTGGGGGCCCAGTTAACAACTGGTGAGTTCCTTGAGAATCAAGTTCAACTTTCACTTCTTACTTCCTAAGAAAGTTGACTGAAAGTGAACTGAAGTCTGTTTTCGGTCGAGACATCTTTGCTAGGTCCCTGTCCTTCCCAGCTTCATTCCAGCTGTTCCCAGTAAGCATCCAAGGATCTGCAGGCTGCTCTTGAGCCTCCTGCATCAACAATGAAGGGCAGAGGCACCTGGAGCTGCCACGGTACTGAGGGAGCCCTGTTGTGATGCAGGAGCTGAGTCCAACAGTGAGCACTCATTGGCTCTTCACAGCAACCCCATGATTAAGAAGAGATGCTGCGATTATTCCTACTTTGCTTGTGATCAGGCTCGGCGAACTTCCCACCTGCCTTCCCAGTCCCCAGCGGTACAGTTCATAGAGCAACGCTTTTGTTCTTGCTATTACTGGAATTTACAGTTCATAACCACAGGGCTTCATCTGCAGGCCCAAGTTTATTCCATAGTTTTCTGAAGGTCCATTCTAGCAACAAGTGAAAAATCAAAGGCAGCAATGGTGAGGGAGAAATGTTCATAAATTTCCATTTACACTCTTTGCTCTCCTAACCCTTTACTTCACTTTCCCTTATTAAAACTATGAGGATGAAAACAGTGACCATGGTGGCACAGAATGGATTTGATGAATCTGACTCTAGTGGCATGAGACAGAGTTGTTATTTTTTTCTTCTTGTAAGGACAGAGAGGCACTATAGTATAGTGGTAAACTCATGGACTCTGAAGTCACATTTCCTGGGTTCACTCTTGTTCCTTTCACATGTGTTGATTTCCAATAAACATCTTGAAGCCAAACTCTCAGTGTCTAATTGCAGAAAATCCAACTTACAAAACTTAGTTATCTACCTTTGCTTGTCTTCCTTTCAATTCCTTGACCAGCTGCAATCGCTTAAACCCATGCTTCCACCGAAACCATCTTTTATATTGATTCGATGCCCTCACTGCAACACTAATATTTAATTTTCAGTTTCACCTTCTTGGTTTCCTCACTGCATTTAATGTGGTTGACCACCTACTCCTGAAAACTCTCCACCCTTCTGGCTGCCATGATATCACACCCTTTGGCTTCTCCTGCAGTCTCTGTGTCCCCGACAGTCTTCTCTTCCTTCTATACCCTTTTAAACATTCATGTTCCCAATGGGTATTTTCCCAGCTCACTCCTCTTCTGTTTCTACAGACGTTCCCTAATCCATTTATTCTCATATCACCTATTTTGATGAGTCCACAATTTGTGTTTTCTATTCTCAATCCCCAGATCCAACCCCCTACTTGGAATGACTTTTGATAGTGAGCATACAATAAAGAAAATAAGTGAATTATATATTGTCATAGAAGCTGTTGCATGCTGTGCAGAAAAGCACATCAGGGAAGGAAATAAGAAGTGCTAAATATACAAGTGCTTGATGGATAGTGCTTTCTGGTTTCCTTCTGTTCCTCCAAAAGCAACATGTTCCAAGGGAATTCTTCTTTCCCCTAACTATACTTAAGTTTCCTCCTTGTGCGCAAGCTAGGAACTGAAGATTTCTTCTTGATTCTCTCTTCTTCCTCATGGTTACATTACCCACTACCAAGTCCCTATGAGTGCTATCGCTACATAGGTTAACTTCTCTACTCTCCTACCTTGTCTCTATTATGTCTGTGTACCTCACACACTCAGCATCTCTCACATTGGCCTTGGAAAGATCTTCTTATCAGTCAACCTGACCCATAGGTCATTTGGGCTTCATGTAAATGTGAATCTGAAGAATGAAGGGCCACAGAAATTCTCCCACCGACCATATATGTGTCATGTTGTATAACACCTAGGGAGATTGATGACTTTCATAGGCTGTGACCAGCAGTATCCCCTAGAATACATCAGAGAAACTCCAGCACATGCATAATCATATTCAGAACAGAAGTATTTTAATGGCAAAAATATGGAAGCATAAAGCTTCATAGGTCAAGGATGAATAAATCAACTGTGGCATATTCATACAGTAAAAAAATAATATTATAGTCAAAGTGAGTAATTTAAAGAAATATCTTCACTGGCAATCTCCAAAAAGACTGAGTCAAAGAAAACACATTGTTGAAGCATTTTAATCATTTGATATCATGCGGTTTAAATACATACACACAGTTAAAAATGTATACACACACAAACCAGCAGTATCATGAGTGAGAATGATAATAATCAAAGTCAGAAAGTGGTTATCCTTGGGAAAAGGGAAGTGTATTACGAGTGGGGGTATAAGATGTTTAAATCATATTTGTAATGCATATTTTACTTAAAAATATCTGAATCAATCATGGAAAACTATGACATTTGATTAAGTAGGGTAGTGAGCACATAGCATAATTCTTACTTATATTATTCTTTATAAGTTTCTTTATGCTAAATCATTTTATAACTGAAAAACCTCACAATAGTACTCCCTTGCTTAAAATACCTCAGTGACCTTCAAATGCCTAGGAGACAACATCCAAATCCCTTCCTGACTGAGAACTTGCCAATTTGTCATGGACATTCACGGTGGCTTTTCGAAGGGCTCTTCTCTCCTTGTCAAAATAGCCCGATTTCCACTTGGGGTCTACATGGTTCTAGGGAAACTGACCCCAAACCTGAGGTTTCAGGTTTGGACCATGAGACCTGGGCTTGGACCATTAGCGCATTTCCTTTCCCGTACCTAGTGCTGCCGGGACGGTGAGATGAACTCAGCCAGTTTACATAGAGTAGATCTCCGTGTTTCTGATGAGCAACCCAGCCCAAAATTCTTTCTTTCTTTCTTTTTGATTTTTCATTTGGTAAGTTAATGTAAGCTGCTGTATAGCAACAGCAACAGAAAACTACAGCAAAACTAAAAATATACAAGGTATTAAACATGATAGCTCTGAAGACTTCAATACGCAGCTTCTAAGATGGCTCTGCTCATTGGCACCTGGGCAGGAGAAGGCCAGGGAAGGAGCACAGGACAGTGTCTGGGAGCCCCCAGGGCCCTGTCTGCAAGGGGTGGGGGTCACTGCTGTTCACATTCCATTGGCCAGAATTCGTTTCAATGGATCCATCTAATTCTGAGAGAGGCTGGGGAAGCGTAGACTACCTGTGTACCCAGAAGAAGAGAACACTGCTTTAGAGAAGAGCTGGTCTCTCACGAGTGTGAAAAAGGAAGCATTTAGCTCACTGAAGCTACTAACAGCCATTTATGCCCCTAGGGCAAGTCTGACTAAGAAGGAAGTGGAAATCTGGAGAAAGAGCCATGCTGAGAGGAATCAGGTCTTTGAGGATATACATATTTTTTTCATTGCAGGCAATTTGAGTTCATGGAGTGCTCACTCTAATGCAGGTGATGGACTAGACACCTGGAAAACAGCAGTTGGTGGAACAGAAAAGCCTCTGCCTGCCTGGGGCGGACATTCCAGGGGGGCCAGAGTGGCAGGACCAAGCCTAACTAGAAACCTACTGTGTCTCTATGTATCTCAGTAACAGGAGCCAGTGCATCAACTGGATTACCACGACTAGCTTGTTCTGTATGTCCTGTTGCTTCCAACTGAGAGCATCCTCCCTTATGTACTTCCGGGTCCTCATCTCCAGCCAAGCTAAAGAGCTCGTTCCCCGTACATTCATGACATTTCTCATCCAGCTTTGTGTGTGTTTCCCCCCAATTCGAAATGCTATCCTATTCTTACTCAAAGTCGCATATATTTTTATTTTATATTTTTCATTTCATTTCTTTTTCAATTCTGCTTTACATTCAATATCATTTTGTATTAGTTTCAGGGGGTTAGATAATCATATACTTTACAAAGTGTTCACTTTGATATTTCCAGTACCCACCTGGCACCATACAAAACATATTTTTTGGACTATAAGAGGAACCTTTTCCCCAAATTTGGGAGGAAAATGGGGGTGCATCTTATAGTCTGAACGTAGCTGAATTATAGTCTGAATGTTATTTATGTTACTATTTTACCACATTTTTTGCTTCAAAAAATTTTTTCCTATTTTCCTCCTCTAAAACCTAGGTGTGTCTTATGGTCTGAAAAATACGGTAGTTACTACAATATAAATGACTATATTCCCTGTGCTGTACTTTACGCCTCGTGACTATTTTGTAACTAACCCATTTGTATTTCTTAATCCCCTCACCTTTTCACCCAGTCCCCCCAAGCCTCCTCCCCTCTGGCAACCAGCAGTCTGTTCTCCGTGTCTGTGAGTCTGTTTTCAATTTTGTTTGTTTATTTTGTTCTTTAGAGTCCACATATAAGTGAAATCATACATCTTAATAATGGTAACTACAGAATTTGAATGATAATCTTCTAAAACAGCCTCTTCCCTTTACTCTTTTTGCCTGCTTAGATCAGGTATTCTCTCTGGTATGTCAGTTAAAGGGATGTAACCATGTGTACGTAATAATGAGAATGTTTATATGCATTCATAAATACTATAAAAACTCAGGGGCTCAGAGCTGTCTTCGTCTGCTAGGGCTGCCGTAACAAAAAGCCATAGCCTGGCTGGCTTAAACAACAGACATTCCTGTTCTCACAGTACTGGGAGCTGAACTCTAAGATCAGGGTGCCAGCACCCCGAGGGGCCGGGGAGGGCTCTCTCTCTAGCTTGCAGGTGGCCGCCTTCTCGCTGCGTGCTCACATAGCCTCCCCTCTGGGAGTGCACGTAAAGAGATCTCTCTCTCTCTCCTCTTCTTCTAAGGCCACCAGTCCTATGGGATTAGGACCCCATCCTTATGACTCATTTAACCTTAAATACCTCCCAACAGCCCTATCTGCAAATACAATCACCCAGTGGTTGGGAGTTCAACATATGAATCTGGGGAGGAGGTACAATTCAGTGCACAGCAAGGGTCAAGGACTCTAGAAGAACATTGGAGAAACTGTTTTGTAGGGTGCTACCCAGTTTTAGTTCTCAGACCTGCAACAAATTCTCAGACTGCACTGGGGAGCTCCTGAATCAGAATTTCTGGGGCGGAGCCAAGGGATTTTTCTTTTAACATTTTTTTCCAAGTGATTTTTATGTCTTCTCAGTTTTGAGTCTCTTCTAGGATATTTGTTCCTCCTTAAAAAGACTCTGTCAGTAAACTTGTTTCATGCAGAAATGCTTAGAAGACGTGGGCTTGATAAAGCGAACAAGGCTTTTATTTTTTGTGGCACTCCATGGCACACTGCAGATGGGCTAGAGTGCATTGTGAATCTCTGAGAAAAGGATGCTTTTGTCTCTGTAGATTGTCTTCCCACCAGGAATCATTCCCCTTCCCCAGATTCTAAAGGCAGAACAATTATTAACACCTGGAAGAACCAGCAAGACAACTCCCAGTGTAGAAGTTGGTCTAAAGGAATGATCGATTTCCATTTTATTTTATGTTATCCAGTTTTTATTTTTCTCCCTGTGAGCAGACACTGAGCCTTATGTTTCCTGTGTACACTGGCCTAATGTGTGTTTAAAGTGTGTGCCCGATAAATATTGATACACAACTGGCATTTAATTGACCAATAGATGTCCCTCGCTTTTAAACCTCGGACGTCATACAAGGGCATGTACTTAATATTACCGAGCTGTTGTTGATGTTAATCATTCCTGAGGTACTAATCATTGTGTAGAGAACTGGAGATCTGGAGAAGGAAGACAGTATCATTTCTCGCTTCTGGTATTACTGACTTGTCGATCGCTGAGCAGCCGCTCTGTGGCTCAGTTCCCTCTTCTGTGAAAGAGGAACGTGCGTTTGCTCACTTTGCAGGATTGGTGCAGGACTTGATGAGGTAATGCTGCTGAGAAATATTTTTCAAGGTGATAGAGAAAGGCTAATTGTAAACTTGAGACAGACCTGCAATTGTTTGAGGTAGATGACCCTATCGCTCACTGCACCATTAAGTGCGGAAATTGTCAAGGTGAAGTGATCACTCTCTTCCTGAAGCGCTTTTCACGTTATTTTGTTTTTTGAGAGCTGCTAGGGTACATACATCTCAGGGTTCTCCACCCACTTGCTCACCCTACTTTTTCCTTAGCATCTTCATTCATTGAGACACAATGATGCAAAGCTTTATGGTACTTAAAGTGGTGGGAGAGACGAAGCTGAATAAAGAATCACCGTTGAATCATTGCTAACTTTGATGAATTAGCACCAAGGAGCTCTTCAAGATGTCATTTTTTTAAGCGTTTGGAATGATTGGTTTTCAATGGCTTCCTCTAAAGAATTTTAATTTCGAGAGCCCTACAGACAAATGCACACACACAAATCACTTAGGGTCCACCTCCAAGAGAGTGAAGAAAAGTGCTTATGAGGGAAAATTTCACCTTTCTACTTCACCAGGTTCCTGCAGGGGCAGAGTTTTTCTTTATTCAAAGTCTAGCATTGAAACAATTTCTTCTAATTCAGTAGTTTTAAGAGTAGGGAGTATACATTTAAAATTATCCACTGTATCTGTCCAATAATGTGTAAAGGCAAGGAAGTCCACTCATAATGGAGATGATTTTGCTGATGGTCATAACAGATATTTACCACACACCTGCTGCGCACCTTGAAATGTGCTCAACCTCTTAAATGTATCACCTAATCTGATGTTCCAACAAACCTATTAGGTAGAAGTTTATTATTCTTACTATAGAGATAGACGGTTTGTTTAAAGAGGTTTAGAGAGGTGAAGCGAGTCATTCACTGTCACATGCCTCTCAGTGGTGAAGCCGGCAGGACAGATGTGAAGTTCTCAGTTCTAAAACTCCCTCTCTGAGTGACATCAGTCAAGACTCTTCCAGGCTTAGCTTCTCCAGCTGTGGAACAGGAATGATTAGGGCCCGTTTCAGAATATGAGACCATCCATGGGGAAAAAAAACAAAACAAAAAACACTGCCTATTGTATAAGGTATGAAATGTTGAGGGTGTTTTTATTTATTTTTAATAATTCATTACTATGGGCACCCTTTGGATAACATCTAACAAGGCTGGCCCTAGGGTGAGACCCTACAGCAATCACCTGTTTGCTGTGAACCCTAAACCAAGTGACTCTTCTCCCTGTGCTTCAGTGTCTTCATGTGTGGGGGGGAGGTGCACATATTTGTCTGTCTGAGAACAGTACTGACACACGTACTTCATAAACTTTACCTGTCATTATTGCCGTTGTTGTGGCTCACTGATGGAAACGTACTTCTGACACAAGCTTGGGAAAAGACTCCGGCAGAGAAATCAAAGGCAGGAGGACAGTCAGTTTCCTTGCCAGCACTAGAGGTACTTCCCCCAGATCTCTTCTTCCAGAAACGAGATCACGGCCTTTTTTTCATTTTCCCCAGCTGTCTCCCCTATTCTCACCCTCCAAGTACGACACGTCCGTAAAACCCCAGGGGAGTCACTGTTCCGAGAAAATGATGAACCTGCTGAGTCCTTGCAATGTGGATTATTTAGGTTGTAAGGGCAGATAATTAAAGGTCAGGCAGCATCAGGCCATCCTCAGCAGTGAAAACCTGGCCCATAGAAGCCCCAGCGGCGGCAGGGGTCTTGCCGAGACTTCTGCACCTCCTCTGGATAAAACCCTGCTGCTTGTACTCCCTGAGGCATTCCACGACAAGGTGAAATCTCTTCTTGATGCAGATTCAGTTTTACCTGCATCTGCATATTTCCATTGCATTTCCTTCGTTTCCAAGTCCTGATACGTTCGCACTGCCTTCATTGCCGTTTGAAATGATTGCTCAGAAAGGCGACATTAAAGATCTTGGGGCGTGACGCCGAGAACGGCGGACAGCCTCCTGGGTAACGCTGTCAGGCATGCTTTGTATTAGTCTAGAAAGTAATTTTTCCCTGAAGTCCTCAAGTGAGACCAGTATAGGAGATGATAATTATGTATAAGGATGTATTAAATAAACCATTTTGATTGCTAGAAACCCAAGCTGGTCATGAGGATAAACTGGCAGTGATTTATTCCAGGAGATGAAGGATATAAATGTTTATGAAATACTTTCTAAGTTCTGGGCATTGAGTCAAACAGTTCCATATCTCCTCTAACATGTGACTTGTCTAAAGTAATACTTTAATGTAATTCTCACTCCAATTTGGTAAAATGGGCATTATATCTGTTATAAATGAAGAATCAGGGGCTTTAAGAAACTTAGGTACAGGCCCTGGCCAGGCGGCTCAGTTGGTTAGAATGTCATCCTGATGTGCCGACGTTGTGGGTTCGATACCTTGTCAGGACACATGCAAGAAATCAACCAATAAATGCATAAAGAAGTGGAACGACAAATTGATGTCTCCCCCTCCCTTCCTCCATCTCTAAAAATATAATAAATATTATTAAGACATTTAAGAAGCGTAGGCACAGAGAAGTTAAATAAATTAGATATGACCTTTCATTACCTTATCTAGTGAATGTAACAAATTACCCCAGACTTTTGCGGCTTAACATGACAAAGGCTCACATCATCTCATGATTGCTGGCATATATACGTAATGGTTACATTTGTTGATGATGCTTTATTCTCGATGCTGCGTATAGCTGAATCGAGACGGGCATTGGATAGAATGACAGAAGGTAAGGTAACCGAATAGTAATGATTCAGGCAAGTGTTTGTTATTCTAAGTGCCGCACCTATATGATTTTAATTAAGATTCACAATAATTCAGTGAGGCAGATATTAGCATTATCCCTGTATTGGAGATAAGGAAAGAAACTTCAAGAGATGTGAAGTCTTGCTCAGGGTTAAACGGCCAGTAAATGGCATGGGCAAAATGAAACCCAGGCAGTGTGGTTCAGATGTGTGACCGCAGCCACGCAGACATCACGCAGCCCAAGTGCTGGACGAAGAAGGAGGTGGTCCGCCATGACCATATCACTTTCTCCAGGGAGGGACTGGAAGTGACTGAAGAATAAGAGCAGTAAGACAATGGCATTTATGAATTTGAAAAGTGGCCCTGATCGCTGTACACAGCATGGACCGGAGAACAGAGAAGCTAGAGACAGGAAGACGGGGAGAACACTGCATTTTAAAGGACAGTGCGAAAGCTGATCTAGTGACTGGGAGAAGGGTCACTTTGGGAAGGAATGGGAAATAATATTGAAGAACAGTGTTTTCTTCCTGAAAGCTTTCACGTTTCCTTGTGTCAGTATTTTGTGCCTATTTGCCAAGGTCCATCTTCCTCTTATTTCTTCATAGGCAAACACGGCATCGCCCAGCTTCTCTGGCAGTTAGTGGTGGCTCCAAGAGGGTCGTTGGCCAGTGCAAGGTGAGTAAATGTGACGCGGCCCACCACCACCCATCCTCTGTTCCCAGCCCTCTCATGGCTCACAGTGATGGCAACCTCCGAATGCCTTCCGAAGCCACGTGGTCCAGAGGGCAGAACCGTCAGCTTGAATTCCTGAATGACGATGGAGCGGAACCCCTCCCCCAACACACACTCTCTGTGCCGCCTCACTGGACTGTTACATAATGACACAATATACGTTTCTGTTGTGTGAAGCCGTGATAAATTAGGATCTATTTGTTATTACAGTAATAGCAAATTAGTTGTTATTAAGTAAACTAACTAATACATATCTGATCAAAATCATGCCGGAATTATGGGAGCCTGCTGCCCAGACATATTTTAAACATTTACTATGAACTATTTCTCTTTGATATAACTCTAATGCTTTTTTGAAATTTCTTTCTGCTACAGTGCTTTGGGAAAGTTGTGCGTTTTTTGTTTTTTGTTTTTTTTAATATCTCGGGTTAAGGGAAATTAAAAAGAGAGAATGTGAAAGAAAAAACAGTACTTCATGTTTCGGGATTCACAGAAGACATCATGTGCCCTGGTGGGAACAGCATGGTGGCCCGTCATTTCTAACCCACGGAGCACTAAGGTTCTAAACGAGAGTATTTTTAACATTTGAAGGTCAGCTTCGCTGAAGAGGTTATTCTGGCGATCACCCCCAATGTGTAAAATCTGTATTTCAAACACAATGGCAGGAAACCAGAAATGGGTAGGCATATTTCTGGCTCTCACAGAGTACAAAGTACAGAGGGGCCCCTGAAGTCTGACAGCACTGGAAAAACAGAAGAAACGGGTTTTTTTTTCTTTTTTTAAAGAGCAGTCAACCTCAACTAGTTGCAACATTAGTTACAACTAGTGCCTGTGTTTCATTTCAGCCTACCCCCGTGGTTTTGCTTCTGATACTCTTGTAAAATGTGAACCTTTTTGGTCATTCTGACAGATTTTCCAGCACTAAAAATATCAGGGGCGCTTAACTGACAAATCCTGGGTGTTTTTGATAAGATAGTAAATTACCTCTTGGAAATTTTCTCCACCTGCTATTAAAAAAAAATTTTTTAAAAAGACACCTGAGGGTTACAAAGACTCATTTAGTGGTTAATTAAGGTTTATGACTTTCTTTACTATCTGCCTCCATCTTTATACATAAATGAAACACACAGCAGTATTTAAATGGACTGATATTAATTACTCAATATAGGAACTAATAATTCTTTATTTTTCTAAAAGAATGTGAGGCTAAAATGCATATTTGTTTTTCACTAAAAATCACTTGGTTCATCTCACATCACTGTCAATGGCATTTTTTGGCACCTACTATGGGTATGCTCAGCTTGCTAATGTGTAAACAAGATGTAAATAGTTATGTAACTTGCAGTTCCCACAGCTAGGATGTGGTAATCTACCTTCTAAACCACTTTGCTTCCAACTTACTTTCACATGCTGGTGTTCTGTCAAAAAGCACCTACTGAGCGGTGATGCTGGGTCAGGCTTTGTGGAAAACACTGGAAGTGCAGACCCTGACCCTGCCCTCCTGAAGGTCAGAGATGAGGAAAGTCAGATTTAATCAGATAACCACACAAATAAATGTTTGCTTATAAAATGAAATAAACGCTCCAAGGAGAAGAGCATATAACCAAGGGTCTGGTCATAGCCCACGATTCAGACGCATATTTTCCTTCTGTAGGAAGAGGACTGAAGCCTCAAGGCGTGTCTAGCTTTATTATGCTTCACAGATGTCGTGTTTTGTTTTGTTTTGTTTTGTTACAAATTGAAGGCAAGATCCTCCACCAGCAAAAAGATTGTGACTCATTTTATTGCGGCAGACTGGAACTGACCCTGCAATATCTTTGAGGTACACCTGTAGACTAGGTGTCTGGGAAAGTCCAGAGAATTATATAGACTCCAAAAATAAAGGACATGGTAGATCAGATACCGCCCCCCAGCCCCCAGCTGGAAACCATTGGGACAGTCTATCCATGGCTGAAAAAGTCATTCCTTCGGCTCCAACTTCCCATTGAGAATCTATCTGTCTTCGATTCATCTCCTAATCAGCTCTGTTAGTCACTGCCTTCTCTGCACTTGAATTTGAGTTTATTTGACTAGTGTGGCTGATAGATAGGGAGAAGAGACAGACAGAGGACAGATAAATGACTGGGCTGAGTCTGTGTCTCCAGCTCTATTAAGGCTTTGGCCCTAGCCGTTTACAGGGCTTCAGCAGCTGTTAATGAGTCAAGAGAGACTCTTAGACGTCTGATGGGTATTCTGCTTCTTAAACAATTTGAACTCAGCAAGGTGTCACAGAAATACCCACGGGTTTTGGAGTCAAGTCTTAAGTTTAAACTGTGCTATGCTATTTATAACTTGCATGATCTTGGGCTCATTTGTTTTTGCTTCGGTCACTGAAACTGTAAGGGGCATGAGAATAGTAGAGTCTGCCTACTGTGTGGGGTGAAGATGAAATGAAATGACTACAAAAGGCACCTGCATGGAGAGTTGTCAATAAAGCTAGTTTACTTTCCATTACGTTTCAGAGTTTCTAAAAAAACTGGAGAAAAAGTGCCAATGGCATGTTGGTTTTTTGCTGCATACTTTGCATATACACTTGAATTTTATAATTAACTTTGCTACAGAGTTGCCTAATTTTAAACAGGAAAATCATCTTTCCTTGGCCCATGTTTCAACATTCTCCTTATTACTATTCCATGTTTTCAACATTGCACATTGGAACCCCTGTGAAGCTTTAATAAAAATATCAATGCTTGTTTTGATCTCCAAAGATAATGATGGAATCGATCTGAATTATGGCCTGGGCATTGGGATTAGTTTAATAAAATAATACTTTGTAAATACTTAAGTGCAGGAATCAATTTAACTGCAGAGATTTATGAGGGATAAAGAGTGGCTACACTTAGAACCTACTGCTGATTGAGATCTATAGCTAATGTTATTTCCAGTACACAATGCTCACAGAAATGACAGTAAAACCTTTTTAGTGAATATGACCAATGAATGGGCCTGGGGCCACTTTATAGATGAAATAGCTTTGTGGCTCATTCAATTAACATTCCTGACATAACGCAAAGGAAACCACCCTTGTCCCAGAGACTAGGGAGTTGTGTTTCTCTTCCTTATGTAAAATAAAAAATAAAAATGCTAGTATTGTATTTGTTTATTTTATTGTATTTTTCCATTACCATTTATCCCCATTATACCCTCCTCCCCATCACAATCACTACCCTGTTGTCCATGCACAGTAGTGTATTTAAATTATACCCTGTAATATTTCACTTCTCTTATGTTGTCTCATGTAATGAGATTTGTCACTTTTTTTGTTTAGGCTTCTCCATTTCACTCAAAAACTAATTCTACAATTAGGGTACGCTGCCACCAGGTGGCGGTAAGGATATCACTCCTGATTCACCATCTTTAATAATTGTTCATTCACAACATTCATACATTTATTCATCATTATTTGGAAAAGTTGATGTATCTTTCACTTGCTGTCATTTAAAATTTTAATGTAAACTTTAATAGCACAACTAAAATAGCTAATTTTAGTTTTAATAATTATAACTAAAGTTATTAGAGTTATATATGTATGTAAAACTCTGCATGTCTATATGTGTGAATGGTTTTAGATAAATTAAAACAGAAGATAAATGTTGGTACCCTCTTTACTATCTCTTATTAATTACTAGTCACAGAATAACCTACAAA
This sequence comes from Micronycteris hirsuta, assembly GCA_004026765.1. NCBI lineage: Eukaryota > Metazoa > Chordata > Mammalia > Chiroptera > Phyllostomidae > Micronycteris > Micronycteris hirsuta. The sequence continues at coordinate 25,732 of PVJI01000587.1, forward strand.
CTCATTTCTGTGTTCTATAGCCAAATTTTGCTATAAGTACCTTTATGAGATTGAGCACTACTATGGAACTTCAAACAGGCTTGATATTCAAATTCATTCACATGGATTTCCAAACTTTTAAGCAATGAGTATTTCCAATTAAGGAATTATTAATGTAACTGCTTTCCCACAGACTGCTAATGAAATTATCTCTAGCAGAGTTACCTCCTGATAAGTTATCTTTCCTTCTTTCAACATCACATGAGTAGAAAATACAATAACATAGCTTTGTGTTATTTCTGGGTATATTGAGTCCTCATGCCCAATTCCTCCTAATCATATAAGACAGAAACTTTCTTCAGCCCCTGGGAGAAAGAAACATAATGCAGCCATTAGTTACATGTGACTTGAGAGCCATGGATAGAGATTCTCCTCTATCTGATGAGCTTGACTTTAATACCACTTTGAGTTTTTGACAGATTATCTTTGACATGACGAGCTGACTCAGAAGCAATTTAGAAATCCTGGTTAAAACATCGTGTTATTCATGAGGAGGAATTGATAATGCCTTTACCGCTCCTTGCATGCAAATACCTGCTGAGGAAAGGGGTCTCGAGGATACCCTCCCCCAGACTGTCGCCGGGGCCGGAGATGCTGGACGGAGCCACAGCAAGTTGGAACTGTGCTCTTGTGAGGGCCAGAAAGCCCCCATCTCTGGGCTGTGCGTGGGGCATTTTTACTGCCTCTGGGGTGACTGCCTCTTCTGACCAACAGAGCTACTCCAGGCTAACTGATGCCTGGGAAAAACTAATCACATCCTCTGTTACAGATTTAGAAATGTATACATTTCTCCCACCTCCCTAATCAATGACCAGTAGAGTCTGGATAACCTCCTTACATCTTCCCCTTTGATTCTAATGTATAAAATAAGGTGCAAAGCTGCCATTCTCCAGAGCATTTTCTCAATCCATTAAGATTTTGCTTCCTGGCAATTGTTGTCAGTTTGGCTCAAATAAACTCATAAAAATTCTCTACAGGTTCAGATGTTTCTTACATCGACACATCATTGGTTTATTATAAAATATAACTCAAGAGCAGCCAGGTGGAAGAGATGGATGGGCAAGGTGTGGGGGGAAGGGTGTGTGGGTTCAATGCCCTCTCCAGGTGTGCTCCTCTCCCAGTACCTCCAGGTGTCCACCAACCTGGAAGCTCTCTCTGAACCCTTTCTGTTGGGATTTTTAGGGAGAACTCATTACCTAGGCACATTGATTAAATCATGGTCCATTGGAGATCACTCAACCTCCAGCCCCTCTACCCTCCTGAAGGTCAGGGCCTGCAACTGGAAGTTCCAACCCTCTAATCACAAGGTAGGTTCTCCTGGCTTTCTAACAGTTATCTTATTAACATAACAGAAGATACTCTAATAACTCAAAACACCGGAAACAGCATGGACACCTCGGACGGGCGTGTGGGACCTGAGACAGGGCTGTGCGCCGTCAGGTCTCACTTCCCTCCTCTGTGACACAAGAACACTCATAACAACTCCCACTCTACAGGGTTATCGAGAAGATGAAATTTAAAAAATGTGCATGATAAGTGCTTGATAAAATACCATGCAGATGTTGTTGTTACTACCCTTGTGAGTAAGTCTAAAAGATACAAAGGAAACAATATTTTTTGGATACGAGAGGCTCAGAGACCTTAAGTGCCATCACCAGGTCCCACAGCCTATGTGGGTGCTGGGGCTGAGGCTCACACCAGAGCGCCCAGTTCATTCTTCCTTGAGTCCTCATGTTTTCTGAAATTTGAATGGCACACCCTCCACCCTCCACGTACTTTCCCACTTTATATCAAGACATCTTTTCAGATTCAGCTCTCTGGAACCTAGTGTCTTAGCTAAAAATCGTTATTGATCGACTTCTTGCAGAGCTGGAGGGAAGGCAATAGCTGAAGTGAAGCAGGCTCTATTTGCATTTCAGGTGGGTCAGCCAAATGCGGCAGAGTCATGGAACACCTTGGAATGCTCAGTAGCAGCAGGCTCGGGCTCCCCTTCAGGACAGGCCATGAAGATAAACACAGGCTCACAGTCTCCCTGACTACCCACGTCAGGCCTTCCTGAACAAACCAATGGCTGCCTTGGAAATGCCCCCACACCCACACCCACACCCAAAGGCCTCGCCTGTCCCAGACTCTGCACAGCTCAACTTCCCCAGCTGCATGGGGCCACTCAACATCGGCTGGGCACTCCCTCCTGTCTCTCTCTAAAGTCAGTCCTCACCAGACGCTGGAGAAAGTTCACAGGCTCCCACACCCTGGGATAAAGCATCAAACCCCTCATTTGTACCTCATTGCTGAACTCTAGATTGATCCCTCAGCCCTGTCCCATTCTCCTGCCTAGAATCTAATTTTGGGCCTTGAAAACTGGGGCACTGACTTATCCTTTGCAGATGACCTTCTTAGGTGATGTTAACCAGGCAGATCTCTGGGCTTCACATTCTAAATCCTTTCACTCCACTTTCTATCATTCTCAATCCATGGTCAGTGAACTACCATAATCATTTGTTCATCCCCTCTTCTATTCAATTATTAATTCAACAATGTTTATTGAGCATCTTCTATGAGCCAGACTGCGCTGGAGACGCATGGTGAGCAACACTAGTCTCCTGGAGCCATCGCTTCTTGGACTAGACAAGACACTTATTTATGAACATCAAATATTTATCAAGTACCCACTACCTGACAGGGGTTGTTCTTAGCATGAAGGATACAGCAGAGAATGAGCAGGTACAGTTCCTGCCCTCATATAATTTACATCATTTTGGGGTAAGGTGGGAAGAAGAGCAAGAGACACAAAATAATAATAATATGCTTGGAGAAAGAAAGTGATAGGAGAGAATTAATGCAGGGACAGGGAACAAAGAGCAATGAGTAGTTCTACTAGAGGTAGAATGATCGGGGTTGTTTTCTCTGTTGAAGTAACATCTGAGTTGGGACCGGAATGAAGCTAGGAAGCAGGTCATGTGGGCAGATGGGGGAAGCATATTCTGAGCAGGGACAGCACGGATGAAGACCCAAAAGTAGGGGGTGTCTGACGTGCTTGAGGATCAGGAAGGAGGGTGGTGATCTGGAACAGGAGAGGAGAGTGGCAGAAGTAGATCAGACAGGAGGTAGGAGCAGGGAGGGTGGGCAGTTCTGTACAGAGCTCTGCAATGCCCTGGTGAGGACTTCAGGGTTCTCGCTGAGTGAGAGGAGTGCACACCAGATGGTTTTGAACAGAGGAGTCCTAGTCTGACTTAGGTATTAGAAGATTCGCTCTTTCAGCCCCATGTTTCCTGTTCTAGGTGAGACGGGTAGTAATGATGATCTCCTTCAGTCTGTTAAACCAAAGCCAGCAGAGAAAACAAACCCCTTCCTTCTCCTGGAAGATGAGGACAATCTCTTTCCAGATTAGAAAGCCAGGAAGAATGAGCCCAAATCCAACAGTCAGCAGGACATTGATTCAAGAGCAGAAGATATTTTTTGTGGATGACATATTTGCTACAGAAACAATCAAAACATCACCCCCCCAAAAAAAAAACAAGAGAGAAGGAAAAAACATCTTAACCCATCTTGCTTGATCATAACATTGATATCTTGGTTGACCTAACTGTAAAACCAAAAGAAAAGTATGAAAAGAAAGTAAAAGCTAAGTTTAAATTTGATGATGATGTAGATGATGCCTTCTCTGGTATCCCAGAGAAGACAGCAACCAAAGAGTCCATCTTCACAGGCAGCACCTGAACAAGATCTGAACAGAGGTGGCCGACCTGTTTGATGATCCTTTCAATGCCTTTGCAGGCCAGGAGAGCACACAGGGTATCACACCTCATCCTTCAGCTGCATCCTTCAGTTAACGACGCTGTCTTATGCAGTCACTATCTTAACTAAATTATAAAAAGCAAATAATGAAGTAGCCCACTTACCTCTTACCAAACGCACTTACTAGCATTTTTCTGCACTGGTTTTAGTCATGCCTAGTACTGCAAAACAAAAATAAATGATTCACAGTAAAAAAAAAATTGTTCTTTCTGACATATGAAGACTAGACCATAGAAGGCGTGGGTGGTGGAGACCAGCAAGATCATCACAGAGGACCCTGGGATGAGTCTTCAGTAAGAAGGTGGTGGCTCGGACCAGGTAGGTACTGACAGTGGTATTGGTGACGATACTTTGAAAGTAGAGCTATCAAGATTTGCCGAGTGCTCAGATCTGGAGTGTGAGAGGAAGAGAAAAGTCAAAGAGGACTTAAAACTTGAACTACACAGCATATGGAGATGTTGTGAATTAAATAATTCCCCAGTGAAAGGGTAAAGTCACAAACGGAGATTAGGACTGCAGTTCAAAGATTCCAGACCCTGTCAGTTCTCAATGTCACCTCCGCCCTCCTTCTTTCATTACCTGCTCACCTACTAACCACATTCTCTCTCATCGTAGTAAGGATTTTGGATATTACGTAAGAGTGAGGGAAAGAAGGTATTACGGCATGCAGCAAGATGACCATGTTAGAGCTCTGGAAAGCTCATGTTGGCTGCAGGTTAGAGAGTGGACTGGGGAAGGATGAGTGTCAGTGGAGAGAGATCAGTTAGGAAATGACTGCAGTGGTGGGGAGGGAGAGGAGAGTGGCTGGGGCCAGAGTGGTATTACACAGATAAAGCCTGATGCTGCAGGGCCATACTGGAGGCATGAAGTTCTAGGGTCTTCGTAAATAAACTAGTTGCCATGTTGGCTATAATTGGCAGGTCAGAAAGGACTCGATGAGGATGTGGTAGGGGAAAGGTATGAGGAAACAAGGAGGTATAGTTTAGACACAGGGCGACGGTAAATGTGGTCTTTTGGGTGGGGCTCTCAGGAAGCTATGAGCTATTTCCAGGAAGAGATGACACTTTTCTTTGATGCCCTGGTGGTTTTTAAACATTTCTGCATGAAGTTCACCACTTGCTAGCCATGTATTCTCTCCTTTCCACAACCCTTTCCTTCTCAGACTGCTTCAAACTCTCCATTTCTGCCCATCTGCTGGTGACCTTCTCTGTGCTGGGTGAGGCCCCTAACCACTTGAAAAGGAGGCAGAGCTGTACAATGGTTAAGGACACCAGCTTTTGAGTTGGACTGACTTGGATTTGAAACTCTGTGGGGCAAATTATTTAATTTTTTGGAACCTCTGTGAAATGGTGAAAATGAAAACATCTACCTCATAGGATGGCTATAAGGAATAAGGAGGATCATGCCTATGAAGTACGTGATGCCTGGCCAATAATAACAGCTGGCCTTAGGCCATTTTTCATTTGTGACAAGCAGTGCTCTAAGTGCTTCGTGCCTATAAATTCATTTCATCTTTTCAACTATCCTTGCATCACCATTGAACAGATGAGGACATTGAGGCTCAGAGAAGTTTAGTGTCTCACATAAGGGCACAGAGCTGTGCAGTGACAGAGCCCAGGCTGGACCTCAGGCAGCCTTTCCTGATCTGCAGATTGCACAGCAGCTCCCTCGAGTAACTGCTACTCAACAAAGGCAGCTGCTGGTATCCTCACCAGACGTTTTCATGAATGGACACTCTAGGATCTCGGGAGGGGTGGGTATAGTTACCTGAACCACCAGTTGCTTTGCTTTTCCTTAGTGTTGAGAATCTTTCTACATTAACTGAATCCATTTTTTTAGAAACCCAAGGGGAAGGACTAGGTACTCAAATGTTAAATGAATAAATGAATGATGAAGTTGTCTGCAGTGGGCCCTTAAAAATGCCTGTGGAACAAACAAGTGTTAGGAAGAGGACCGGTTCGTTGGTGAGGGAATGCACTAGGAGGCCTCTTTAAAGGTGGACGGGAGAGCAGGTTTCTGGACGCACTGAATACGGGAGCAGAGCTGTGGCCTTTGGGATCAGGTACTTTTCCGTTGTATTTGTATAGGAACAAGGCCTCTGTCAAGTTTCCCAGCCTTTCTGTGGGTGACATTTTGCGGTTAACACATAGTTCATCCCAACCCCACTATTTCCATTTGCAGTGGCATGGGATACGAGCTGCTGGCATGGCGAGAGGTGTGTAAAGGTTCAGCACATGGAAACTCAGGACAAACTGCCTGGTGATGTATTCGACTCCTCTACTTTCTAGCTGTGTGATCTTGGGAAAGCAGCTTAACCTTTTGATATCTCCTTTTCTCTACCTATAAATGGAGGCTGAAATAGTATTTATGCCATTTGACTGACAGGAGAAGGGAAGGGAATGATACCTGTGATGGGTTTAGCAGAGCACTGATAATGCTGGTGGTTGTTACTACGCCATGTCAGTTGTATGCTATAAACATAAGGCAGGTGACCGCCTAAGGACTAATTCAAGGAAGGCATCCAGCTTTTCGGTCCCTAATGTCCAATCGCCTGGACTAGAACTATGATGGCAATTTCCTGAGCCTGCTAATTACTTTCATGCCAATGAAACACAGTGCTTGTCTATATGTCTCAAAGCATGTAATGAAAAAGTCCATCCCATTCTATGATATTCTACATCTCATTTTAAAATTTTGACCCAATATGTTTTATATCCTAGTCTATTCTAGCGCATTTCATTTCATCCTGTTCGTATTCTAAAGTGTATTTCACACCTAGTCATTCCACACCCTCTTATATTCCATTCCATTCCCTATTCCATGTCATTTTCCATATTCCATTCCATATTCCATTCCAGTCCATTCCACATTCCATTCCATTCCATATTCCATTCCAGTCCATTCCACGTTCCATTCCATTCCACAGTCCATCTTACCTCATCTCCAGTTACTCTTCATTACACTCTCTGACAAATTCTATCATTTCCTACCACATGCCATTCCACATTCCATTTGATGCCATTCCATTTTATCTGATCCCATGTCTCCCAGGCCACATCAGCCTGAGGATAAGGAAATGGTAACAATTTCCATGTTTCCTTTGCTCCAATGTCATCTGTTTGCTGCGAGTACGGTCCCGCCTCAAATTCTTCCTCAATCCCGGCTGTTTCTCAGAGATCTGTGGCCCAAGTGAATAAATCGGGTGTTTTTGATCATTTGCAGCCTTTCCCCTGGCCCGTTCCAGTTTGCTGAGGCGGAAGCTGGTTAGGGACAGGGCAAGCACCTAAAGCTCAGACTCCCTCACTCTACCAAGCACATGCCGCCCATTGCACATAGTGTCTCCTGCAAGGAAACGGTTAGAGTTTTTTCCTCCTTTTTGCCCATGTTTACAGGCACAGTCAGGTGTCAGTTATATTCAGTTATTAGGCCTGTTGGTCTGTTCAGGCAACTGGCACTGAGCTAACTTACTTGGTTATATCAAAGACTGAACAGAGGGTGGCCCTTGGAACCAACCAGGACATTCAGCACCGGCAAAAGATGGGCTGTGGGGGCCATATCTGTACTGCTCAACAGCGACACCTGTTGATCTCAGATGGGAACACGTGTATTCTAAGTGGAGTCTGGGCAGACGTGGGGATTAAAGAGAAATAAACAGGAACTCAAATGGACACCAAAGCAAGTAACATGGGAAAGCCATCTTTTCCCATTGGAGCTGGTTTCCCTGTTGCCAGAACTGAGTTAATGTTAGCCAGGATAAAATCAAGTGCACACAGAATTAATGAGGGAAAGCCTCTACAACACCGGTGGCAAACACAGGGCCCACGGGCCGAATCCGGCCCTCCACCTTGTTTTATCCGGCCTGGCACCTTGTTTCTACCGAACGGCAGTGCCGAGTTTCTTGCCCCTAGTTAAGGAGTAGTTACATTTGTACAGTCCTAAAATTACCTTTGAAGGCAACTATGAGGCTTATGTGTCCCCTGGTGAAAATGAGTTTGACACCCCTGCTCTACAGAGTGCTTAATATTTAGAGGCAAACCATGTACTGTGGTCCGTTTAGGGAAACTGAGACCCACGCATGCATATGATGTTTGAGAGATATAATTCAGTGGTGGAGGCTGGGCCAGGAGTAATTTGCCGAATTAAAAGTGAGAAGACTTTTCAATTCAGAGCAGTGATTCGTATTTAAGTTTCTTTTACTTGTGAAAACAAAGTGTGAGGCTCCTTCCTTCCTACCTTCCTTCCTTCTTCTTTCCCTCCTTTCCTTTCTTACCTTTCCCCCCACCCTCCCTTCCTTCTTTCTACAAATATTAACCAAATAGTTTTAGACACCATGAGTCAGACTCTGGGCTGAGCATGGGTGATGAGCACAATGTGGTCCAGACATGATCAAGTCCATCAATGATCAGAGCGCCCTGCTTGCTTGTTATATAGATCACTAACTCAGTGAAGTTGTTAAGAACCTCCCGCAGCACAGGTATGGGAAGGACGGTATCTAGCTAGGGGCATGTGGTGGACAGCGGTAGGTCAGTGAAACCTTCATTGAGAAGAGACTTTTTTACATTAGGTCCTAAAAAGTCAGAAGGTTTCCAGCGGAAGTAAACAAACTCGATGGCATGAAGATGAACGGTGCTTTAGGGAGTGGTCAATATCTTCTCTGTCTTTCATATCAACTGCATTTTAGGAAGAAGATGAACTTAAAGAGACAAGTTGGCAACAGGTTGAAAAGGGACTTGTGAAGGAATTTTCTATTTATCTTGTGGGCAATCAGAAGGTATTGAAAGGTCTTATAAGCAGTCGAAGATCGAATGGCAAATATACTTTATGGGGAGAACATTCTGACTGCAGTGTGGAGGATGGATTGGAAGAGAGAGAGAGGCTGTAGGTAAGAAACCAGTATGGAAAGTTAAAGTCCTTATTTGGAGTCTATAGGACAAAACTTTTTGATCATGTTTGTTATGTGCTTTTGTTTGTGTGTGTGCAAGTATGTGTATATTTGTGTTGTCTGCAGTGGACCCTTAAAAATGCCTATGGAGCAAATAAGTGTTAAGAAGAGGACAGGTTCATTGGTGAGGAAAGACGCTAGGAGGTCTGGTTTAAAGGTGGAAGGGAGAGGAGGTTTCTGGACGTGCTGAATACGGGGGCAGAGCTGTTCTGAGGTAACATGAGGCAATGAAAAGAGCATAGGCTTTTTGCCCTGGTGTAGCTCAGTGGATTGAGCGCGGGCTGGGAACTAAAGGGTCCTAGTTTGATTCCCAGTCAGGGCACATGCCTGGGTTGCAGGCCAGGTCCCCCGTGGGGGCCATGTGAGAGGCAACCATACATTGCTGTTTCTCTCCCTCTCTGTCTCCCTCCCTTCCTCTCTCTCTAATAATAAATAAATAAAATATTTAAAAAGAAAAAAGAAAAGAAAAAAGCATAGGCTTTTAAAGAAGTCAGACTAACTTAAATCTCACTTAGTAGTTATGTGGTCAAGCAAATTAACAGACTTCACTGAATCTGTGTCTACAACTACTTAATAATATCTTCTTCAGAGGACTGGTGTGAGGATACATAGGTAAAGTATTAAATGCACTAATACTGGTCCTGGCACATGGAATGTACTAGAGCAAATGGTGTTGCCTACCTACTGTATGAATCTGGGTCCTTGCTCTTCCCCAGTCTCCCAGAGAAACACTGTTTGTTAAGTGTAAAGATTATCAGGAGGTGATGATGGGCATTTAATAGGATGCCTTAGGCTTGTGTAATTTTATATAAAGTATCTACACACATATGCACACACACACCACACAATGGCTGAACGTAGAAAGCCTTCCTGTGGAATATCACAGACAGAAATAAGTCTTCAAACAGGAGAGCCTTCTGTGAAAAATTCTAGGTGCGCCAGTTGGTGCGTTTTAGAACACCAGCAGGTCCACCACTCTTTTGGCCTCCAGGTTCCAAGCATGGAAACAGACACTGTGCCACCTCCATTTTTAGATTTAGATTTTGACATCATCACTGGGGTCACGGTGGTGGCCAAGTTCACATGGCTGTTTTCTCCAACTTCGGCTTCCCTCGCACCCATACTCTCTGGACAATGTTCACTCATTCCTTCACAGAGAGCTTACCACCCGCCTCGCTTTTTTTTCTTCAATTCATGGAAATGAATCAGGGCTCTGATGGCGTCATTCAAAAGAGAAAGCTAATTAAAAAGGTCCCCTTTCCTTCCTTTTAGAGACCTTGCAATAGTTTCTGCATTTAGGAGACACAAGCAAGGAAGGAAGCTAGCTCTTCAACACAGCTGTGAATAGAGAAGGCCTGGCTGGCTGGGGTGATCATTCCCAGTTAAAGGTTAATCCCCCGGGAGTATGTTTTAAGCTACTTTGTCTCTTCCAAGGTCAAGATAAACAGAATAGTCTCAGGCTGCTCTAACCAGAAGGAACATGTGATCATGTGGCACAAACATTAACTACAGGTTAGCATGATTAAATTGCTATATGGGGAAAGATTTTTTCTAGATGTTCACCCCGGGATGAGAGTGCTAATAAGCACTGATGTTTACATTGCTCCTGTCACGTGTTGGACATTGTTCTAAGAGTTGTACCTATGTCAAGTTATTTGACAGTTACAGCCACCAAAAGGAATAAGTACTATTATAACCCCCGTTTTATAGAGAGGGGAATGGAGGTATGGATGAGATGAAGTGGTTGTCCAAAGTCATTCAACCAGCTCATGTCGAACCTGAAGCCAGACCGTTTGGTTCTGGAGCGCATGCTCCCAGCCACTGCACTACACGGTTCAGTCGCGGCACACTTCAGTGGTCAAAGCTGAGTTGGCAACTGAGTGACAGTGGGCAGCAAACTGTCTCCAGGGCATGTGGACCAGAGATACAGTTTACGTGGTCTGTATAGTACTGGCCCAACAATATGTTACACTTGGGTTAACTGCCCATATTTTCAAATGAAAGAAAATTGGAAGCTCTGACATTTAGTAAAGTAGGCAATAGAGACTTTATACTCTATCCAACTGAAACTTCCATTCGATCTATTTGGAAACTGAGGCCAAAATGAGTTAAATGCCTTGTCTCCTGTAGCCGGCTGTGTGAGTGCAGAGACCGAATGTACTGCAGACTAAATGTTGTGTCCCCTACCTCCGAAATTCACACGCTGTAGCCCTCTCCCCAGTGTGATGATACTGGGAGGTGGAGCCTGTGGGAGGGGATGAGGTCATGAGGACAGAGACCTCATGAATACAATTAGTGCTCTCATTAGAAGAGACAAGGGAAAAACAGTCTCTCTCCACCATGTGAGGACACAGCAAGGTGGCCATCTGCCAGCCATTAAGGGAGTCCATATCAGCCAGCACCTTGATCTTGCACTTCCCAGCCTCTCGAAACAGTGATAAATACATTTATGCTATTTTAACCATCTTCATCTTCAGACTCTATTTTAACCAGCTCTATCTTCAGACTCTAGAGTCATAATCTGACATAGGACTTCTGTAATCTTTTTTTTTTATTGTTGTTCAAGTACTGGAAAGCATTATGCGAAGTGAAACAAGCCAGGCAGTGAACGAGAAATACCATATGATCTCACCTATAAGAGGAACCTAATCAACAAAATAAACAAGCAAGCAAAATACAACGAGGGACTTCTGTAATCTTAAAGCAACCTCGACCGTCGTGGCAATAGACTGGGAAAAACACTAGACAAGAAGCCAAGCTCACGGGGCTTTACACTAGGTCCCGCCACTCACTCTCTTAGTGACCTGAAGCCAGTGACTCAACCTTCAAAGCCTCAGTTTGTTGCTTTGTAAAATGGAGATACATTATCTGCTCAATCTGCCTCACAAATTTGCTGTGAAACTCAGCTAAGCTAGTACCAGTGACAATAAGCCTCCAATATAAATGAATATCAGGAATTGTGCATCACATCATCTACTGAGTAAAGAGGAAACTTCTTGAGGGCGTGCTGTGGACTCTTCCCTGCATTCTCTGTGCTTCCGTAGTTCTCACAACAGGGGGCACGGAATGATTAGACAGTAACGTCTCAATCATCAGGTGGCTCTGGCCAGAACAATAGAAGCAGCAGCATTCAGTGATTCTTTGGGGGGATTGCTGTCAAAAATGCAGGAAGATGTCCAAGGCTAGGGTTGTTTGCCTCTCATACGTGTGAGCAACAGGCTATAAGGCTTTGAGGCCTTCCTGACCACCACTGGCCAGCAGCCCACTCTGTCAGAAGCCAGGACTTTGTGCTGGGGGGAAGGAACACTGGCCTTGGAGGCAGAAGATGTGGCTTTAAATCTTGACTCAGTTCTTTAAAAGCTACATCTCCTTTGGTAAATTGCTTCCCTTCTCTTGGCCTCAGCTGGAGTATTATGATCAAAGGACATTTGTGTAAATATTAAGCATTTACATGAGGTCCCTTCCTTCTCATGAGCTCTGTTATAGCACATTCATTTTCACTGGGGACTTCTTCTGGGTTTGTATTTTACTTGGGCTCTATTTTTTTCTCTTTCCTTTCTCCTCTCTTCCCTCCTTGTATGGTGAGTCAAATTATTCCCCTTCATTTTACCCCAAGTCGCCTTGCCCAGGCTGATGGTCTTTCTTCCCATCACAGTGAAAATAGTCAGTGAGTAAACCCAGGGTCCTCAAAAGCAGGAAAGTCAGATTCATCGAATGTAGTCTGATTTCTTCTGAGTTAATGCCTCAGGAAGAATATGAATCAGCTCCGCTGTCTTTTTTTTTCCTGACAGTGTCTCAGGCTGATCCTAGAAAAATTCTGGTTCATCTAAACTGTTTGTTTATTCACTGAAGAATGGGCACTGCGGGGACGGGGAACCGGCTGCCGGCTCTCATTCTAGTTAATGAATTGAATTGATGCAGGAACTTCATCGTGTTCTCAGGGAAATCCTGTTGGCTGGGGCGCACTCCTCAGCACCGCTAAATTTAGGTCACGGCTCAGTGAAGAACAATTACAAACCCTTAATGAAAGATAATTTACCCAGTGACATCAAGCAGGACAGCTGGGCAGGCATTCTTGTTTTCTGTTGAGGCTGTGGGGGGGGGGTGATGGATATGGAGTGAGGATAAATGTTGATGGAAAGTCATCTTCTGACCATGCATATCCGGTGGCTGATCTGTGTGGTGGCATACACCAGTCCCAGCTTGTACAGCAAGCAAAGGCTCAACCTAATAACCGCACCGCCCCCCCCACAAAGCAGTTTCCTAAACAAGGCAAGGGCAAAAACGAAGCTGGGGGAGAGGCAGAGTGTTTGCATTTTGGTTGCCCATGCCTTTTCCAGATTAATTATTCTATAGTTTACCTCCTGTCCCTACCCCCTCACTCGCTACTCTACCCATCCTGGATTGCTTCACAAACTGTGCTTACGCTGTCCCTTAGGGCTTTGCCCACTCTGTGCCTCGAGGATGGAATGTTTCTCCTTCATCTTTGAATGGCTGCTTCTTGCTCATCTTTTAAATACTAGGTCAGTGGTCACCTCTTGCAGGAAGCTTTCTGGGACTCTCCAAGGGTTGTCTTCCTCTGATTCTCTGCTTGACTCCTCCATTAGACTGAGCTCTGTCCAGGAGGCGCTCTGCCATTGTGTTCTTGGTCCCCAAGTGGTGACACGCTCCATGGAAACCGGTTTTCCCAAGGACCTAATAATGACCTGCTTGCTGCTGAATCCAACAGAATTTTCTTAGTTCTTATGTCCTTGCCCTATTAGTGTAACCTTCTGTAAGATTCATCCCTTCTATTGCGAGTTGAATTATGTCTCCCACAAAAAATATTTTGAAGTCCTAACCCCTGGTACCTGTGAATAGTGTGTCCATTCAAGATCCAGCATGATTTCACTGACAGGAGATCTGATCACTCGTTTCCTGAAAGCCTTCGATGAAGACTCAAGTCTTTAATTTACCGACTAAGCTTTCCACTGTTGCCTGCCACCTCGCCTGAGATCTCAACTGGGTCAAATTCTTCCCCCTCTTCTCACCATTCTTCCACTGCACTTGTTTTCAGACAGATTTTAAATGCTTACAAAATTTTCAAATACATCATGCTTTTTCATGCTGACAAGCATTTCTGCGTATTTCCTCTTTCCTAACCTGTCCACTAGCCTAACTCCTCCTTATCCTTCCAGATTTGACTCAGGTGTGATCTTTTTAAAGCAGGCATCTCTGACCCCCCTCTACAGATAAAATAAGGTTCTCTCTGCCTTCACGGAACTCCCGCTTCTAACATCACCATTAGCAGAAACTCTTTGTAAAGAGAAGGCACTGCTGAAATTTTGGTAAGCTGTTGTGAACAACTAGAACACTTTGGGGTCAAAAATTTTCAGTCTGAGAAAAAAAAAAAGTGAATTAAATTAAAGATCAGTAACTAATTTCTGGATGCGTAAATAGTGCCATTAAGTTTTCTAGTAGAATATCCTTGATTCTGATTGGCACCACTCAACGCTAATGATGAATATAGATGGCATATTTTAGTTATAATTTTGCTTTTGAGTACTGTATATTTTATCATTTAATTTCCCCCTAAAGTTCTCCTTTTTATAGTTCTTAAGTAATGTATGTTTTCAATCAGAGACCAAAGGAAGAAAAAAAATAAAGTGCCTACAATGTTACCTGCCTAGAAACGGCTAGGAACATTTCATGTGTATATTTTCAGATATTTTTATAACATATATTTTACCATAATGGGACCAGACTGTACATGTCTTATGACAGTGGGCCTTTTTTTTCCATTCAAAACACTATGAATATTGTTACATGACAGAAGAACACTTGCTTCCAGTCATGAGCAAGCAATCTTCCTCAGACTAACTTTCTATTACAAATCACTAGAAAATGGGATGAAATATTTAAAATAACAATTTTTAAGTACTAGATAATAGTGCAAGACCATGATCCCTAAAATGAGGCAAACACATGAGGTTAGCTCTATGATCATCCAGCTTTTTGCCTAGACACAATTTATGGACTCAGGGACAAGGGACAGACTCCGAAACAGCCTGGCAGCCTCCTGAGTCAAGGAGGAAGAATCACTTGGGGTAGAACCAGAAGTTGCTGCAATGTGCTGGGGGAAAGCAGTGGAGAAAATAAAGTGCTGTGGACAGCTGCGTGGGGTCCCCTTGTGACAACATAACAGTGATTTCTCCATGCTTACCTTGAAATTTCACGGGACTGGGCAAAGAGCAAGTTTGTAGAAGAAAGAATGACCAGGAATCCCTAAACTGCAAAGTTTCTCTGCGCTCACATTGAACCGGGGGATTGGCTGGGTTCATGCTAGCCCGAGAGGAGAGACCTTACTGAATACACAGGGATCTGGTTGCAGATGTCAGGGAGATGAGGTGGGCACTGAACGATCCCTAGGCCGGCCCTAACAAAGCTAAAAAGAAAGCTCAGTCAAAACCAAATGCATCCACAAATCTCCTCGTGGGATTCTGGGCAAGTTAATTAACTTTCTGAGCCTCAGTTTCTTTACTTATAAAATTGGGGTAATAGCTCTACCTCCCCCCTAGTGTTGCTTGGGGATTAATTACAGCTCTATCATAAGAGGTTATACTCGTTGAGTGCTTACTCACTCTAAGACACAGCTCTGAATTAGAACAAGCACCCAATAAATTCTGGCATTATCATCAATGTCATTCTGTTCTCAGAAAGTTACTGTGGCCGGTATCAAAACTGAAATAATGCATTTTCAATGTGAGAAACAGTCACACCTGAAAAAGACTCTATTCCTTTAGTCTTCAGACAATTTAGGACTTATGGATAATCCTCAGTGACTTGGAAAGTGAACTCAAAGACCTTCATTTTAACTCCTGTCGCACAGAGAACTCTTTGCTTACCTACTGACTTGACCCAACTGAACTGTGAAGCCGTAAGTGCAGAGCTCCTTTGAGGTGAAGTCACCAATGGTGAGACCAATGCACTTTGAATTACGTTCTTCTAAGGGAGGCCTGCTTAGTGATTCCGGGTGGTTTATTATCTTCATCAATAATCTGAAGTCTCTAGCTAGAATCATAACTTTAATCTCTAGGTGAGTGTCCATAATATTATATATTACAGTAATAAGATTGCCCTAGTTATAGTATACCAGTGTGACTGTAATCTCCCTAAAAACAGGTAACGCATTTTTGCATCTTCATCATTTCTGTGTGTCCAGCATCCAGCAGCCATGCTTGGTGCAAAGTGATTTATGCACCAGAAAAAAAAAAAAAAAATGACCAAGGTGCTCAACCCTCCAAAACATACCCAGCCATGCTATTCTGGTCCTTCATGCTACTTGTGTTGGTGATTTGCCGGGAGTTGGAGGCTACAATTCTGCCATGTTTTTGTACCAGTGTTTATTTTTTGAGAGGCTTTACCTAAGGTGACCTTTTTGGGGTGGGCATAAGGATATGCCCCAGGGACATGCCCCTCACTCCCATGTCCATGAGTTATAACAAGACACTTCGTTGCCTCATGGCTGGAACAGCTCTCCATTCCTGCTGGCAGCGTCCAATGATGCTGCTGGGCCAGCAGGCTGAAGTCACACTTGGAGCATACTCTGCTCATGGAGATTCATCTCAAACGCCAAGTGCAAGGGTGACTGGCCACAGCGCCCAGAATATGACTGGTTTGCAGCCCTCCTGATAATTTTCTTTCCATGGAAGAAAATAGCTCAGGAAACATAATTCTGGGGATGCAGATAGTGGAGGAACACAGAATCATGGAAGTTCAAAGATAAAAGTGCCCTCTAATATATTTTTTTCCAATCTTGCCACTCACAAAGGTGAGAAAACTGAAGACCAGAGAGCAAAGAACTCACCCAAGACCATAACAATCGACAGTCAAAAAGGTAGGGTGAAGATCAGGTTGCTGGAGACCCTGGGGGGCTTCTTTTCGTCTTGCCCTTAAGCTTCTCACATCCTTTTCTCTGACAGTATCCACAATGTGCTGTGTTTAGTGCTTTGTATGGGTTATCTAATCTTAACTCATCAGCCTCATACTGTACTCTATTTTGAAGACTTGGAGGAGGATGCCAATTTGCCTAAGGTCGCCCAGCTCCTAGATGTCTGGATAGAATCTGAGCAACTTACCGCTTGCTTCTGGGACCCAAGATCTTTGCCATATTCCATAGCAAGCTGATGTCACTGAGAAACAAATAAGCATTTTTTAAACCCAAAATATAAATCTTCCTAAATGCCAGAGGATGCCCTTGCATAAATTGTGAGATACAAAATTTATTTTTAGGTCATGTGACCATATTCATGCTCCCAACCCACATCTAGGCTTCTGGAATGGTCCCTTTTGCTTTGAATGTTCTGTTTCTAATTGGTAGAAAATTTTTAAAAAATCTTCTAAGGACTGCATGCCTCAGTTTTTGTTTTAGCTCTGCTACGAACTTCCTGCACACTTTTTTTACAGTTACTTCACATCTCTTTCCTGCAATTGCCTTATACCTACACAAAAAAAGAGAGATGGAATGGACCAAAGATGACAAATAGAGTCACCTCAATGCCATCTCCAATAAGTGGTGAGTCAAAGCCCCAATCTCTGTGCTGAAAATCATCCTGAAACCACAGACAGGCTCCATGGGGAGTGGAGTGTGAATGATTAGCGATGCTTGCCATAGGTGTGTTAAGAGATTGGTATCATGTATGATAGGATTTGCCATCCATACAGCAGAGGATCTTTGAGGTCCTTCAAGTTCTAATGAAGTCCTTCTTGAATTGGAATGAAAGGACCATTCTGTTAGTAACCCCTTCCCTCTACTCCAGAAACCTGTAGTCTGTGGAAAAGATCTTTGGTGGTGACTTCCAGGAAAGAGCAAATCCAGTATTTTTCCCAGTGGAGAAGCCCCATCCTCCCACCAACCAGAAAGGAACACGACGTCTCCCCTTTTGCTACAGCCTGGGGTAGCCCCCACATGCTCAGATCAGAGAGGCAGAGGGAAACTGACAAGCCACAGGACTTGGAAGATGCTATTTCTAGGTTTGAAAAGGTAACAGCTCATTATAAAATTCATTTGAGACCCAGACAATCTCCCTGTATCTGTGTATGAGGAATAGGGCAAGCTGGAGCCAGAGAAGCAAAATATCATTTCATCTCACACACATTCACTGAGATTCTCCTCTGTGCTATGCACTGTTGAGCAGAGAAAACAAACCAACAAAGCACAGCCCCTGGCTTCTGAGCCGTGCCAGAGAGGGCTGGCTGTCCACCACAGAGAGCTGCTCCCACTCCTCGGGACGCAAACTGCTGCTGGAAAGGACTAAGTAGGAGACCATCGGCACTTGCACATCCAATTGATCACTTGCTTACTAAATCTCTCAACTGTGTTACCACATCAGTAACCCTGTGAGGCTTTTCAGCAAATTCTTGCCAACGGGACGAACAGAAGGGGTGTGTGCTTCACTTCCCTTCTCTGGGCAAACAGCAGAGGAGATCTCCGGAAGCACATGCGCCTTCTCCACCCTCTCTTTCCTCATCTGCTAGATCAGCACGGGTTCCTAAAGACTTGGGGACCATGGTTACCTACATCACATCTGGAGAGTGAATTATGACAGGTAACACCTATATCCAACTGCTAACATAAACAGAAAATGCATTTTCACTATATGTGAAAATATAGGCCTCTGAAGTTCCAGAGCTTATTTGTCAAACCAGCAAGTGTTTTCTTAGTGAACACAACCTGTGGAGCTCAGGGCAGATAAAGAAACCAGAAATTGTAATGTCACTTTAATTTTGTCCTATGACAGGACAGAGTTTTGCATGTGGTAGGAACACAAAGGTAGGGATGAGGGAAAACTTAGCAGCCCAAAGGAATGAGCTATGGAAAAGGGTTGGCGGGATCTGAGGAAAAGGCAGGTACAAGGGCCCTGAGGAAAGAAGGAACCTGGCACCTTGCGTAAAAAGCAAAGAGTTAAGCGCTTGCAGCTGAGGTTCAAACAGGGCCTGGGGAAGAGACAGGAGGGAGTGGATAACAGGGCCAGATCATGTCATGGAGGAACTTTTGACTTTGAAACAAAGACCATGGGAGCCAAAGCTCAAAAATAGAGTCAGATTGCTCTGCACTGAAGAAGGCAAGACTGGGAAGAGATCATGCCCATCACATTTATTACTGTGTTCCACTCTCCAGTGCAATGTCAGCTCCAAGGCAAGGAGTGAATATACTTGGATACTTGTTGCCCAATGGATGGACAAATGAGTGAACCATTTCAGAGCCTGTTGTACTAGTTCAGGTGACAGACGATGGAACTTACACAAAGGTAACTGATGTGGACACAGTTGAGAGATTTAGTAAGCAAGTGATCAATTGGATGTCCAAGTGCTTATGGCATCCAGGATAGCTTTACCTGGTGAGTTACTATTTATGTATAATAATTACCAAGTGTCAGGGACTGTTCTAAGTATTTTGTATACAGTAACTTACTTGATCCTTACAAAAAATCTGTAAGTTAAATAATATCAATATTGGATGAGGAAAATAAGACACAGAGGGGTTAATAATTCACCCCAGGTCACACAGGAAGTTACCATTAGAGCCAGGAGTTAAACTAACGTCTGGCTTTGGAGACGATACTGTGTATGGCAGGTGTGGCATTTTTACCTGCTGCTGTAAAACACAGTAGGAGAACCTGTCCTGGGAAGAAGAAAATGAGTTCAAACTTAGATCTCTGAAATTTAAGTTGTCTGCGGAACATGCCAGCGGAAATACCAAGTAGACAGGTGGACATTTACAATAAATTGAGGAACAGTACACATGAAGTGCAAGCTGAGAAAGTGATCACAGAAGGGCTGAGTTTGTGGCAGTTAGTATGAACCTGCTAATAACGGAAGCGATAACAATGAGATAAAAATATTGTGTGGCCTGAAGGACATCAGTGGACATTAGAGGAGGCACATAAAGAAAGGGTTGGAAAACTGAAATACAGTGATAGCCCGACAGAGGGCCCAGAAATTCCCAGCAGAGCAATAGGTTATTCATCACACATGTGGGTTATTCTCTAATTTGATTTTTTGGCAATTAATGCTACAATGGCTATTAAATACTACAGTAACGACTTATGATTTTCAAATTAATTTTTATAATACTGCACAACCTAGATTTAAGGAGTCCTACCACGCACTGCAAGGGAAGAAGAGAAGTGCCTGACCCAAGTAACAACTGGAGTAACAAATTTAGTTGCCAGCACCTGTTCCAGAATAGCAGGAACGCAGTTGAGTCCTATTTGAGTGTGTGGTTTTTTTTCCACTTACATTAATATTCTGTGTATATGTTAGTCTAAAACAGGGACAATAATAGCAGCTGAAAGGTATATTGTTTGGAGAAATCAGTAAGTTAGTAAATAATTAATAAAAAGCATACAAGGCCCCACAGCTGTTATTTCTCCAATGTGTGAAGCTGTTTTTTTTTTTTTCTTCCCAGGCTGCTCATACATAAAGGTCTTGCTCTCTTTGAATCTGAGCTAAACCCATAAATGTGTGCTGGCTTGTCTTGGCTAGTTTTTGACCCTTTATTTCTCATAATAACAGAATAAATAACAGTTTCTCAGTTGAAGAATGCTTTCAATTTAGGAAGTCTGTATTCCTTACCTAATCTTCATAGAACTCAGAGAAAAAAATGAATTTCTTTTTATACATGGAGAATCTGATGCTTAGAGAACATCAGCTTATTATGCTGTCTTTACTATAAACAATGGTTAACACTATTGAGCACTTTTCCTGTTCTGCGCATTCTGAAAACATTTCATGCACATTTTCCTTTCTGATCCTGTTAATGAACCCATGCAGTTGGTATGATTATGATTTCCATTTTGCAAATGGGGAAACAGGCTTAGAGAGGCAAAGGAAGATGCCCAAGGATCCAGAAGTGGCAAGTTTTGAAGTGTCCCTTCTCCCGGAGCTTCTGACCGTCTGTCCTGCCCGATGCTCTTTCTCCTACTCTTCCCATGTGTGCAGCCTTGTCTAAGCCAGGTCAGGCTTCTGCACTAGGATGTTGCCCAATGTCCACAATGTGTTCTTCATGTGTGAGTTCAAGGTCAGTCTCAGCCTGTAGCTGCCCTCTCCCCCACTGGCTTATCTCTGGCGGGACTGGGAGGTAGATAGTGTGCTTGCATGTGCAATTCCCAAGTCATTGCTTCTCCGTGAACTTGATTTCTTATTTTAGGGCCCAGGAGGGTGAGGATTGCCTAACGACATCCCAGGGTTTGTTTGAGGCAAACTGTGAAGAAGGTAAATTAATTTTTCTCTTTCTTTCTTTCTCTCTCTCTCTCTCTTTTCATTCATTCTACTTCAATGACAAACATTTTCTGCTGGTATTGCTCAAACTCTTCAGCTTTCTTACCATTTAAAGTACTTTGATTGACCCTCTTCTGTGCACCTGGATCTGTGCTCTGTGTTGGGTATAATAAGGTAATAAACAAGCCATGTTTTACTTGTAGATTCAGGAACGTAAACATGTAAGTATAATGTGGCATGATAAATGCTGTAAAAAGATTCTTAAAGGTAGAGAGAAGGTTGAGGGAAGCACAAGGGACTAATCAACCTTCTTAAGAGTGAGAGTCTCACAGGTCCAGATACACTGCCCAGGGCTAGAGCTAGCTGAGCTGATCTTTGAAGGATGAAAGGTTCTCTGGACTGGGTTTGGGGTTCATGCTGACTAATAGGCAGATGAATCAGTCTCTCTGGCAGCACAGAGGTCTGAGATCAGGGCACACGCTGGAAACTGCGTGGTTCGTTGTAACTGGGGATGTGAGACGGAGAGAGGAAGTGAAGAGGCAGGCTGGAGACATACAGACAGACGACTTTGTACCTCCTGCTAATGAGTTTGGATGCCTCCTGCTCTGACCAGGAAAAGCCAACAAAGGTTTTTATCAGAGCAGCAGTGATAACGAGAGTTTTGTTCTGAGGGGCCATTCCTTGTTGGGAACTATGATCCGGTAGGGAAGATTCTGGAGACATAGTTTGGAGGTGGGGCTGCAGTTAGAGGTAATGAGGGCCTAAGCTAGTGTATTAGATGCTGCGGCAAAGAAAAACAAGGGTTCCGAGAGCTACAATAGGAAAGTTGACCAGAGTTATTAAGGTTTCTGACCTGAAAAACTATCGTGGATGGTGACACCGCTTATTCACCAAGGGAGGGATTCCAGATCTACTGGGTTTGAGAAGGAGGGAAGTGAATATGTTTGTCTTTGAATGTGTTTTGGTTTGAAGTTTCAGTGGGACATCCAGGTGGACATAGTGGAGGGAAGGTTAAAAATATAGACCTGGTGCTTAGAAGGCCAGTCTGGGCTGGACGTAGAGATGAGAACGTTATCAGCACACATGTGGTAATTAGAGGTGGTTTTTATTAAAAATGCATCAGACTTTATTCTGCAAGGTGAGATGAGAGCTACGTATAGGATGGACACTGATAGAATGCCAATATTTAAGGGTGAAGAAAAGAAAAAAGAGGCAAAGAAATCATTTTCTGGAGGTTTACAGGAAACCAGGAGAGAACGTTTTCCTCGAAGACAAGGGAAGAAAGCTGTCAGGAGTTAAATGTCGACGAAGCAGAGGGGACTGAGATAAGGAGTGAAACTGGTCAGTTGGCTGCGGCAGTCTGCAGGTCACTAGAGACCCTGGGAGAGAAGTCTTCTGGAGCGATGAGGCCCAAAGCCAAATAGCAGTAGTAGATTAGGGAATAAACAAAGGTTGAGCAAGTTAAGTGTAGACTCCAGGCTTATGACGCTGATGTCAGAGTGACTTTGCTGAAGGTCACAGGCTCCTAAGAGGTATGTCCAGGACTTCAGATCCAGTGGCTGAGGAATTAAAATGCCCTTTGGGGGCTTTTTCACATTAATCATTTACTTATTTGTGTAAGTATATATTAGTCACCTACTGGACTCTAAACACCTGGGAGTTTGGCCCCTTACATATCTCATACAAACCACATATGGATGATTGTCAAGGAGAGGGAAGGGTCTGAGATTTTACTCCCAAGCTAACAAGTTGGCCTTTTATAGTTTCAAGGAGGCTGGAACAAGATTGGAGACTCAGGGATCAGAGACAGAGGACCACTGATTACTTAGAGTAATAATAATAATAATCAGAGTAACGTCATTTTCTTAAGATAGTTCCCTGATCCTCGATTCCCATCAGGTGACACGAATAGGGCCCTGTGATGTCTGCACATATAGTCAGTAGGGTTACAGGGGAGGAATAATGAGTTTAGGGAAATTGCCTCTTTTATCATGGGCAGTAAGCATGCCCATTAATTCTATTATACTAGACAGCAAACAAACCTGCCTTGTGCTCTGGAGAGAGACATTGTCTCTAGCTTCCAAGGCTGTTTGCTATACAAACACCCTTGGAAAAACAGTTCAGAACAAAGGAAGGCTGTGTCCCTACTTGTAAAATATGCAGAAACATAAGAGGCTCAGGGAGAATTGTCTCCTAACAATGGTGTGATACAGATTACAAATTTCCTACCTAATATTTATTTTCTTCCACTTAATAATAGAAAACTGAATATATACCAGGCAGCAAGGTATCTAATTAAAGACTATGTGATGGCTGGAGCCCTAGCAACCTTCTTATGACATGAAGATTGTAGCTTCAAACAAAAAGGATAAAATAGAGTGACAGAAGGCGTCTCGGTCCCTGATAGCAGTTATGGGCTGTTTATCTCTGGATTTTATGTGAGTAGATAAATCTTCATGCTTTTGTGCCATTATATTGGATTCTGTTATTAACAACCATAGATTAATAGTTACGATTAGCAACTGAATGCAATTACTAACTAGAATTATAGTCTTCATTTTCTACTAACTTACGGCATCAACTTGAGCATGTCAATTGACCTCCATGAACTTCATATTTCTCAGCGAACCATTAGGTACTTCCTAACTAATATTTTTGGCTTGCAGTTCTTAAAATATGTTTTCTTTTTTATCTTTCAAAACTCAGGGTTTTTTCTTTTCTTTTCTTTTCTTTTTCTGTATTCCATTTTCTTTGGACAGATGCCCACCTGAAAATTAACTGTATTGTAAAAAATCAGATAATAGCTTAATTTGCTGCCTCCCTTCTCTCAACAGATGAATATGGGCTTTGTAGGCGCTGTAACTTAGGAGTATGGTATGAATTTCAAATGGGTTTCCCGGCATCTTTAAGGTTGTTAGGAGAGGAACTTCACCGGAAATGTTTACTGTGCACATGATTTGTAACAGTGCAAATAATTGGTCTGCTATAACATCTGTGTTGCTTGTGCTAGCACAGAGCCTACCACGCAGTGGGTCCTCAATTGAATGAGTGAACAAAAGCCTCATTTTAGAGAACAGGACATTATGGGCCAGAAGTAGGTGGGGCAGGGTCCTATTTGAGCAATCTGATAAACAGCGACTCATTCCACTACTGTGCAGAATGTGGCCCAGAAGTTTTCATATAACATAAATCTTTGATAATCTAAACTAGAAGAGATCAGAAAGAAAAAATGATATTGGAGTTAAATGGTTTCTGGTTTTTGTGTGTGTTTTTTTTTTCTTTTTTAAATAGTAGGTCATTTGTTCATTGGAAATATAGCTGTCAGTTTAAATTATGCCCTTGTTTGAAAAAATTGATATTGGATAATGAGGTTTCACTGAATGACTGTATATACTTTTTCTCTGGGCTAAATAATTCCAATTCCTGTAACCTTTTCTCATGAATTGTATTTCTAGGCTCTTAATCACTCTATTCTCCCTTGAGATTGAATAAAAATGTTAACCAGCAATAAATATCATAGGCTGATTTTTACATGAATATTAGCCCTATACTGACCTTTAAATACATCATGCCATTGGTGACTCTAGGGTCAGATTTAGCCTTTTATAATATGCTAGTGCCCTGGCTGGTGTGACTTAGTGGACTGAGCACCAGCCTGCAAACCAAAGGGTCGCCGGTTCAATTCCCAGTCAGGGCACGAGTCTGGGTTGCAGGCCAGGTTCCCAGTAGGGCATGTGAGAGGCAGCCACACATTGATGTTACTCCCTCTCTCTTTCTCCCTCCCTTGCCCCCCTCTAAAAATAAACAAACAAACAAACAAATAAAATCTTTAAAAAATATGTTAGAATACTTTTCTGTCTTACTAAGGTCTAGAATCGCCTTTAAGTTTATATTAATCTGTGGGTCCATGATGCTAGCTACCAATATAGTACCAAGTATCTAAATAATTAATATCAGGGAAATAAAAAAGCAAATAGGCAGATGGGATTTTCTCACCTGCAATCTGGGTATTTGATTTTTTCATTCACGAATCCATTGATGCATTCAACTGTATGTATTGTGTTCTTACTCTGTGAGAGGCTCTGGGCTCAACACTAGCAGAGAGGTAAAAGAGAAGCCAGAACAGAGGAGCTCTCAGGCTCAAGGGCAACACCTACCACCAGCAATAATAACAGAGCATGGTCAATGCAAGGTTATAAGGACAGGATGCTACGGGAACACAAGTGTCCCCTAACGCAGTTGGGTTCTGATGTCTTAAAGGACAAACAGTTAATCAGGCAAACTGAGAGGGTTGGACAATTGCTGCATTGTGTAATACAAACATACGCTGTAAACTAGTTACTGCAAGGAAAGGGCTGGAGGAGAGCACCAGCCAGGCTCTTGCTGTGACGTACCACAACTGAAGGAGACAGAGAGCCTTCCCTGAGTCAGGGAGCACGCCAGGGCTTGGAGACGGAGCAGAGAATAAGGTGAATATGCCGCGGAGCTTCATGTTTAGAGGAGGAGAGAGACGAGTGAACCCACGGTTAAAATGAGAGCAACCTATTCCTTCTTGGGACAGTCTGTTTTTAATCCTCATCCTGGCTTAATTATTAACTATGTCCTTTTTCACTCTCAAATATGCCCCAGTTTGAATAATAAAATTGCATATAGTCTTCCTTGCCATGGGGCCTCTTGTTACCCTAGTGGTAAATATAAGGTAAAATGTTTGTGCATGTTTGGAAAGACAGATATATACATAAAATGATATACACTATTATTTTTACCCATTAAACAAATTTATATACCGTGGAAGAAGGAATATGAACATTTAAAGTCAAAAGGCAAAACATGCTTTGAGAATGAACTGAACTGACAAGAAATTGCATAAAAATTAGTCCTTCTCCTGCTTGGGTGCCGCTGGGGGAGGAGTTCCTTGAGATGTTTATTATCCAATCAGGAGACCTCCCCGCCCTCAACCCCCAAGGTATAAGGCAGGGGAGCTAGAGAGAAACCTATTGTCATTTATCTATTATTATCAACTGTAGCTACAGGCCCAGGTGAATAGAAAAAAAGAACAGGCTCTGAGAAGGTGGTTAGCATGAGTTTTGTAGGACCAAGTTTGGAAGAAAGAAAGGGAGAAAACCAACATTCTTAATATCTCTACATGCCAGGTCCTGGGCTGAGTGCTTTACCTGTGATGCCTCCTTGCCTGCAATAATGCCCCAGGGGTTGAAATGACTATGAGAGACCTGCGGCTTAGGAAGGTTCAGTGACTGATCCAGATGTAACTCACATACATTGAGGATGCCATGGTGAAAGCCCAGTAAAAGCTTCAGTGACTGTGTTATTTCTTGTATTTATTCTTCAAGGCATATATTGGATCTTAAAAAAAAACAATATTTTTTGGAGAGGTGAAGTTGTTTAACAGAGACAAGATTCCAGATAGAGAGACTGGCAGGAATCAAGGTGTTATTTTAGCCCGAGGTAGAGCATATAGACAAAGTGTGTGCCATAGAATTTTCCATCTGGCCAGGGGGAGCCAGACAGAAATACTGCACCCACTTTCTAGCAGCACGCCAGTTAAGAATGGGGGGAAAAGATGAAATTAAGCAGAGAAGATTGTGTCCTCAGTTAATGTATGATGAGAAAATTCATTACGCTCCTTATATTAGTCAGAGTTCTTAGTTGCACGCAACAATCGTGCTTTCAGTTGACTTAGCAGATGAAGAAGAGAAAGCCAGAAAACTAGTTTTATTGAGTGAATGAATACAGAATGAATATCTAAATGAATTAATAAGTAATAAGAGACATACAAAAAAACTGCAAGGAACTCAAGAGTGACACTTGGCATGTCATCCTACACAAGATTACAAAGCCTTGAAGCTCGGTCGTACACCAGAATAACACTGGTACAGAAATAGCAAATAAAATCATGCTTCCTATCCTCCAGGAGGGTTTATAATAAATTGAATATTGAGAAAACTGACTTTGTTCTCAGATAAAATAGACATTTTATAACTTCCATGTATTTTCCTTATATTTCTTGTCTAATTGGCCTTTTCATAGTGTGATTACATCATGAGATCCTGTTTATCTCTTCCTTGCTTTGGCCACTTCCTTTGTTTTCACACCCATTGCAGAGGAGTTTTGCTTTTTCCTTTAAGAATTTTATTTTTATACCCTGCTTGTCTGCACTTAATTTACATCTTCTCCTCCAGCTTCAAAGCTTTGCCGAGGCTGTGACTTCACCTCCTCAACAGTGGTCACTGTCTTCTTTGAAGTTGAGTTTGCATTGGAAGAGAGATGCTGTGTCTTTTGGCTCCTTCTCCTCATCCACGCTGTCAGGAGATGAGGGAAAACCACAGTTACCCTAAGGATTTTGTGGGATAAACCCGATACTTTCTGGATATAAGGAGCCAGCCCGCTTCCCTACTAGGACTTGGAACAAGAGATGAAAATGATTTCAAGTTTAGGCGAAATCTTCAGAGGCTCTGTTCCTTAAATGTTGCTCTGCCATGGGAATGTTTGGTGCATAAGATGGCCCATGCTCAGCCCCATGCATCACCTGGGGGAGGCAGGCAGCGGGCGGCCTTTCATTGCTGACCTCAAGTCCCCCAACATTACCTTCTTACTTCGCTGTGCCTGTCCTGATTGCACTTTGAGTTTACAATATAAGATTTGTTTTTCATCCTGTTCCATGTCCTTGGAGAGAGCTCACTTTGATGACATGCCAGGAACTCATTGTGAAGTGAACCAGTTCTATGGCAGGATGAAATCCATGAGGCATTTTGAAGAGACGGGAGGTGCCCTAAGAGGGTGGGATTCCAGGGAAGACTCTGGACTGCCTTTCCTTGAGACCACTCAGAATAGCATGTGGGATTCTCCCACTGGAATGACTAAATCTCATGTTTGGAAGGGACCACAGAATTCATGCGGTTCAAGCTTTGTAAGAATGTGAATTCCTTGGGCTATCAAGTCCATGTTGGGGCCCAAGTCACTGGAACCAATGTGGTGCAATAAAAGAAAAGCAGCTTAAAGTCAGAGTCTTAGCTCTGCCTCTTGGTTGAGCTGCTTAGGCTAATATGAACCACACTGGCAACTATTTATTGAGCACATACTATGGGCAAGGCACTGGGTGAGTGCTTTATTCTCAATAGCTTATTTGAGTTTAATAACTAATTAAATTTTATTATTATTATTATGTTTTACAAAATAGAAAACAAACACATGAGTTCAGGCATGGCTCCTACAGTTACAAAATTACTAAGAAAAAGAATCAAGTCTTAGGGCAAGGTTTCACGGGCTCATGTGCTGAACAACCACACAACAGTGAAAATAACTAGCCCTTGCCAAGCCTCATTTCCTCATCTGGAAAATGAGGCCAATAGTACGTACTGCTTATAGATTAACAGGATTAAATAAAATTGTTTATTTATGGTGGGATTGTGCAAGTGACTTGCTGGTTACCTAGAATATAGGTTTCCACCATGATCGCCAATGGTTTTCCCTTTCCTCCCTTCCCTGTTCTGGAAACCACAAGCCTTAAATCTCACCTTGGAAGACACTAGACAGAAGTCACAGCTGTTCTCTATGGCCACTGGGATGGCTTGGTGATTTGGCCCAGTGGTTCCACGCGGCAGACCCGCCTGTCCCCAGCCAGCCCCACGAGAGCAACAGCATGGAGAAGACTGTGCAAGGCTGCCCAGGATCTCGCTCTCTCCTTGGCATACCCCACACAGAACAAGGCCTAATGCATCCTGGCCAGATGAGCCTCCCTATTGTTCCCCATTTCACAACATCTTGATGAAATGTAGTTCAAAGGGGCACCAACCAAGAATTACACAACCTCCTTCTCCTTCGGCCCTAAGAAACTAAAGCATTCTTCTGGCTCCTTTGCAGCCAGCCCAGTTGGGGAATCCAAACAACCTTCAGGCCCTTGGAATTCCGGTGGGGAAAACCTAAACCCGAGGCCCACTTTAGTCTTATTTCCCCAGGGGGCTCTGAGTAGGCCTGCATCACTATTTGTCACAGAGATCCTCCAGCATCAGTGCCCAGCTTGACATGTGTGAAACTGATGCTCAGCAAGAGCCAGTCACTCACTCAAAGTCACGCAAGAAGGATTCAGACCAGATCTGTTTGATTTCAAAGCTCTTTACATTATTCCACATTCCACTCTTAAACTGGACCGGCACTCCAGGGGGCAATGTTGAGAAGAACCACTCACTCATTCATTCATTCACAAGTATTTACTGAGAGTCTACGACGTGCCAGGTACAGATGTTCAGATGCTGGGGATACAGATGTGAAAAAGCACAACTTTTCTGTTCTGACACAGAGCTTGCAATCAAATTAAGTAGAAAACAGGTAATGAACAAATGTGTTAAGCACATGAAATGTCAGGTCATAGTGCCAAAAAGAAAATAAAAGTAGAGCCAAGGAAGGCTTCTCTGTCAAGGTGCCTTCTGAACAGAGCCTTGGATGAGGTGGGAAGCGATTCACAGGAACACAGGCGAGGAGCATCCCAGGAAGCGGAGACAGAAAGTTCCAGGTGGAGACAGGAGTGTGCTCCACGTATCTGAAGGAGG
The DNA here is from genome assembly GCA_004026765.1 of Micronycteris hirsuta. NCBI lineage: Eukaryota > Metazoa > Chordata > Mammalia > Chiroptera > Phyllostomidae > Micronycteris > Micronycteris hirsuta. Next base: position 55,339 of record PVJI01000587.1, read on the forward strand.
ACTAAGTGGCCTGCCCTATGGGGCTGTTGAGAGGACTCAGTGCTTTATTGTAAGAGAGATGAGCTGGGGATAAAGGGTGGAGAACTGAGGACTGTGATGCTCAGCAAGTCACTTCAATCTCACTGCTAAAAAATGAGGGGATTTGACTCCACAGTGCTTCCCAAACCTGGATTCACTAGTCTTCTAAGTAACCAGTTAAAGATACAACAGCCACCCTCAGAGACCACGATTCAGTAGATCTGGGGCCCCAGCTCCCTGGAGGTTCTGCTACCCAGACAACTTTGGCAACTGCTTTCCCAGATCCACTCTAGAGTTTGCCCGATTTGTCCCTTTATTCATGCACGTAAGTCTGTATAGGGAGAAGGGCTGCAAATACAATATGAAATATTAGCAGGTGTGAAAAGGCTTCTGTTATTGTTATCTGTGTAAGCAATTACAGTATGATCTCATTACTTCCCTCTCATCACTGCTTCCTTTCTTCCTCTGAACATGAGGAAGAGATTAAATAACTAAACAGAACAAATTACTACATTTTCATGCAGAAGGCTCTTGGATCAAGCCCACTATTTCTCTCTGTACATTCTGATGGCCTGTAAATTGACCTGATCAAACTGGAAACGCATGTGCTATCTAAATAATCTGCTTGATATTCTGTAACATTACACCAATTACTCATCCTTTCAATAAATTTAATCTATTGATTTGGATGCCTTATTCTATTTCACACACTCTCTCTCATGCTCAAGAAAAGCCTCAGCGGTCTCATAATGAAAGTAAAATAGACTTAAAATGCTGAGGGAATTTTCCAGCCCTCACTCCCCTTAATACCAAACCCAGGCATGATAATAAGCATGAAAAATTGCTATATTTTCAAGTGAATGCATTTTAAATCTGAGACTTGACATAGACAGTGCTGCCCACTGATTCATGGGATGTGTTCTGGATTAGGAAGAATGCATTTCATCATGTGTGGTCACAAGTAGAAACTTTGATGCCCAACCCTTCAGAGGATTAGCTTAGACCACAGACGTCTCTGGCTCTAGCTCGGCAAACTTTTTTCTGTAAAGGACCAAAAGCAAGTATTTCAGGCTTTTGAGTCCGTGTGGTGTCTGTTGAAACTACTTGGCTTTGTCATAGTCACACAAAATCAGCTTCAACAATATGAAAATGAAGCGGCTGTGTTTCAATAAAACTTTATATACAGAAACAGGCAGTGGGCTGGATTTGTCCAGCCAGCTGTAGTTTGCCATATCCTGATGTAGTCTAATTCCTTTGTTTTTTCTTCTTTTTTTAAGATGATGACACTGAGGTCCAGATATGCTACTGACCTTGACTTGCTGCAGCACAGCTGAAAGGGAACCTGGGTCTCCTGACCCTCAGGTCAAAGCTCTTGGGACTATACCAGGCTGCCCTGCCCAGGTATTCACATCGATATTCAGGCCCACACTCTCCGTCTTCAAGTGCAGAAATAGGAATGTGTACAGTGCAGACTGGTTAGATCTTGGTCTGGGCCTGAGACCATTGCCAGGAGCCCTTATGCCTAGTGCCCGTCCTTCCCTTTCTCTTCCTGGTTGAGGGGCACTTTGTACTCTAACCTCACTTAAGGTGCATTTATATCTTCTGCAACCATAACAGGCAATAAAAGAGTAGATTTTTTGTAACCACTTATGAAGACAGCATCTGTGTTGGCCCCAAACACACCTGCAGATGCAATCCATTACCCATTTCTCTCAGAAATAACCTGTCCCCTCAGATACCTTCCTACTATTTTCCCCTTGTACTCAGAATAATATGTACTCAGGGAATGCCATTGATTTCAGCTAAAATTTCCCTCATTGGGACCTAAAACTCCATTCATTTTCCTTTTTTTTTTTTTTTTTTTTTGAGAAATGAGATCAATGCAAATAGATGGCTTATCTTGATGAAACAGGAAGTTCCAAGCTCTAATTTCCTATGAATCCTACAAGCTTGCCTCAAAATGGGCACATTTTTTCTTCTTGTAGTGTTTTATCTTCCTCTCTTTCTCTCCCTTGCAGTAAAAAAGAACTTACATTTATTCCATATTTTACACTTTCCTATAGGAATTTCCCATATTGAGTTGACTTTTCATTGGAATCTGAAGAGTTTTGGAATTCACTGCAAAATCACTATTTCCTGTTTGTTAATGAAAGTTGAGAAACAATAGTCCTTTCTGCTAGTTGTAGTTCTCTCTACCCTCAGCTATTAACCCCCCAACAGTGATTCCAGGATTACCTCAATCTCCTTTCCTCTAATTATCATAACCGCACCCATATCTTACGCTAAACCTCATATCCCCAAATGGTTTATTTCCCACTTAATTCGGGAATCAAATGGAAAGAGATGACATTTGCAGACATTTTGTTGAATATTGTGGACAAAGGATTTGTGTCGTTGTCACTTTTATTGTGCACTGGGAGGAGGCAGGAGATGAAGCTGAACATGGGCAAGACGAGACGATGGAGTGTTTTGTATGCCATGCTGAGGATCTTGAGCTTCATCCTTAAGAATACAGGAGACACGTGAAAGATTTTAACCCCTTTGGTGAAGCAAGGAGATAATGCCAATTTTTCTTAAAGGCACTTTGGTGGTAATAGCAAGAATGAGTTGAAGGAGTTCAAAAAGAAAAACAGGTTTGGAAATTCTTGAAAAGGCTCTAATGAGGAGGAATTAAACTGGGGTTGGAACAGAGGAGATCAAAAGCAAGCAGGGAAGGAAGAAATGTTTTAAAGAAGTGTAATCGTCCAAATTAAGTTCAAAAAGACGTTACTGACTGAATTGATTTATCCATTCATTTGTTTATCCATCCATCCATTCATTCACTTTACAAATGTTCTTGACAGTTATGTGTCTGGCATACATGTGCAAGCCAGTGATTAAAATAAATGCTCAGCTGATTCACAGCTTAGACGGAGCAAGGGAAGATTATAAGAAGCAAATATAAATATAGTTACAAAGTTATTAGAAATAAAATATGTATAAGCTTTAAGGAGGGCTGTTTTTTTTTAAAACGAGATTGTCAGAAACACCGTACGGATAAGGAGGTATTTGAAAAGGCACCTGAAAGAAGTGAAGGAATAATATAATGCCCCGGAAGATCGTTGGAGCAAGAGTTTTCTGGACAAAGCTAGTAATATAATCACAATCCCTAAAGCAGTGCATGCTGGGACATGTTGTAAGAGGTTGGCGCCTGCTGCATTTGTAGAAAGTGTCATTTGCTTCCAGTGTCCCTTTCCCTCTGGGCCCTAGCCATGAGACCTTCCTTGTTCTCTTTTCTAAAGGTCTGGAATGTTCCAAAGGCTTATTTGAACCTGCTGGCATCCTGCAGGCACAGGGGATCCTGGTTGTGCTCTGCCCTCAGAAGTAGCAGGCATTTGAAGGATCTCGTTGCTTCATTTTTGTTTTCAGTGCTGTTTTTTGCTTTATTTCTTTAAAAATATTTTCTTACAAAGGCTTTTTATTATACAGCAGCAGTCGACAGAATTGCTTTTCATAATAAACCGATTCATCTTCTGGCATGTCAGAAATTTCTCAAATTGATACTTATAATAAATATGATTAATATCATATTGTATTTCAGCTGTTGCTGTAAAATAATTGGGAACAAATATCGTATTGTGATGTTGACAGAGTTGGCTTGGTTGGTGCCAAATGGTGGGAGCAGCCAACTGTATTTCATTAACAGCCACATCGCTACAATGCTATTAAGTTTTTCATAATCCCTTTACTCAGGGTTGATCATTCATTCTGTTAGACAAATTCTTGCAACAATCATACTGGAAGTAAATCTGCCAGCCACCATCTCAGCACGAGGGGCTCCCATGGAGACATGAGGTGCCCTGCCTGTGGAACATGCTAGGCAGGTAGTGTGATGTTCAGCTTGAGGATTCAGGACTCATCAAGGGCTGTGAGCAAGGGGGTAGGGGTAACAGAAATGGGACTGGTGAGCTTGCATATGGGGTGGCAGGAGGCGGGGGAAGGGGCGTGACTTTAAAAAGAAGGGGAGATGCCTCATGCTTCCTGAGGCCTGCCCAGCCTTACCTGTTTCTCCCTTTGTCCCCTTTCCTGCTTCCGCCATATGGTTATTGGTAGCTCTCCAAACACATCAGACTGGTCCTGTGTGCCTCACTTTTGCGCTTGCAAGTGCAATTTTCACTTCCTCATAGACCCTCCCCGGTTCTTTGAAAGTCTGATAGACTCTCATTCGTCCTTCCAAATCTAGTACAAGTGTCAGTTCTTCCCAACACTGGCCCACTCCTTCCACAGGGCTGCAGTGATATCACATGCACCTGTCAACAACTATACGTCTTACACTTGGATTTGACTTGGTTTCATGTGCATCTTTCCCTACCTGTGAAGTTCTTGAAGGCAGGACTTAGCCATAGTGCTAGGGCAGAAGGTGGCTTGGCTTAGATAAAGTTTTCAGTAAGTAATTGTTAAACTGAATCAGATTGAGGGGCACTTCGGAAAAATATGAGCATAACAGAGCCAGAATTGCTGGCCACCCTGATGACATACACAGACTGTCCCTTCTGTACAAAGTGCTAAAGGCCTGCCCAAGGGCCCTAGACAGCTTTAAGACCTTTCTCATGGTAGGTCTCAAGACCTACCCATGAACATGCATACATGAAGTGCAAAGGACTTAACACATTCCCTAGAATCATGGGTTCTCAGCTTGGGACAAACTTTTTAGGTAATTTTTCCCAAGCCTGCATCAAATCACTGAGAGGGGTTTATAACAGCAGAAATTCCTGGGCCCATCTGTGACCTCACTACATTATTCACGTACCCATTCAATACTCATGTACCAAACACCCACTATTTGCCAGGATACTGGGATGGGCACTGAGGCTAGAACACTGAGTAAAGTCAACAAGGCCCTGCATTCATGTAGCTTATAGTCTGCTGTGTGGAGGGGTGGACTGCAGATAGTATTTTTACTTCTATTGTACCTCCCAGAAAATGTACAAGTCCTTTAGTTCAAGCTCCTATCACTTTCCTCCCACCCAGGCCAAAACATATTACCACGCCATGGCTATTACTATCACTTCCTATTTTCCTGAATCTTCACTAGTCTTCTCCTTCCTATACTCGTCCTTCCTCTGCACTAAGGCTTCATGGCACCATCTGTAAGCAGAGAGCCCTAGACTGACACATCCCAGTGTTTTGCTCCATTAGTTTCTAGAGGCACTATCTTGTGTCAGCAGTTTCTCTGTGCTGGAGGGTAGACAGATGTATCCATGCCCCATTTTGCCCATGATGTTCAGAGATTGGGTGACTTCTCCAAGTTCACCCAAGTGGTAGGCAGAACTAGTCTTCACATCCACGTAACTCCAGTTCCCTTCCAACCACACCTTGCTATCTCCAAATATCTTTGCGAGAAATAAGCAACACTAAACCAAAAATGCCATTTCCACACTATCTGGACTTTCTGATGTATTTGTTAAATGGATTCTGATGTATTCGTTAAACTTTAAACCATGTATCATTTTAAACTTTGTTATTTTTTATTTTCAGAAGTGGAAACAGCTGGCTTTACTAAACCCTTGGGTCCTCTGGCTTTCCGATGACTGTCTCCACCAAGTACGGCTCTTCTCTCTCAAATAACTGTTAAAAGGTTGAGTTATGTGCCTCCTAAGGATGTCACCCAAGAGGGCAGATCTGGCGTCTCGGCTCAGCGTGTTCTCTGACCAAGTGATTGCACGAAGCTGCGCCCCGCAGTGCAGCTGTCTCCACAGACTCCTGCTGGGGAGCGGCCTGGTTGGACGTGGTGTCTCAATCTGGCCAACTTTCGTAACCTCTGCGTGTGGGGTGGTACCCCTTGCGATGGGCTGGGAGGTGGCTGCACATTCCGTTTCAAGTGCTCCGGCCCACAGTCATCCAGGGTCTGCTCCCCCACATCTGGGTCTGCTGTGGCCTCCTCCAGAAACCATCGGATGCACAGTACACTCTTGGGTCCAACCCGGCGAGAGGCCCTGAGGAAACCCTGCAGCTTTAGCCTGAGTCCTCTCCATGGCCGCCTGCTCTTTTGGACAATGCCCAGTTGCTTCTTCAGCTGCCAAGAATCTCCTCCCAGTACATTCTGTGAGCATTCAGTCTTGTCAAGGCTTATTTAATGGTGGGTCTTTTTTCAAGCAGGGCTCTCATCTCTTTCTCAGGGGCTACATGGTCTACTTGTCATTTGGAGAGAATATAACTTTGGGGGGGAAAGTCACATGGCACAGATGTTGCTATTCTCAATTGCATTGTCAGGTATTGTTTGTATATCATAATTACTATTTTTTTAATAAATAAGTCAATGACTATTTCTGAGTGCTTTCTGCCTCTCCATATGTCAAGTTTTTTTCCCTATCACTCTCACACGGTTGATTTCTATATTAATCAGCACTCTCTTTATGAATAATACTTAAAACCTACTGCAACTGATTTAGGCAAAAGGAGCCATTTATGGAAAGAATCCTGGGAAAGTCTCACATAACCAGGGATTTATCCAGATGACCTAGCCTCGATCTAATGGACTTGAGATTGAGCTGCTCATCTCGTCTCTGTTTCTTTCTGGGGACCAACTTCATTCCCTTCTAGACTAGCTTAGATTCCAACAGCATGGGGAATGGGATTGCTGACAAATGCTGAGCTTCATATACCACACATTCTACCATCTTAGCAAGTCAACATCACTTTTGTGCATTCAGTTTCAACCATTCCTGGGAAGATCTCAAACTGGTGAGTTTGGGGTCCGATACTCACCCTTAGCCCAATCCACTGTGACCACAGAAGGAGGCAGGCCTCCGGTGCATTGACAGAGCCATACATTTCATCATGATGCTTTTGTAAGGGGCAAAGGGTTGGAGTTACTTGGATCAAGCTCACCAGACATAGAATATTGTAGAAATGACTTGAGAGAGAACTATCTAACTGAGCATCATTCAACAAGTACATGTAGGGGGTTTTAGTCAAGCCAGCACTGCTCTTAGCCCTGAAAATGCAGTGGTAACTAAGATCAAGTCCTGCTGTAGAGCTTACATTAAGTGGGTAAGACACAAATATGTAAAAAATAAAGAAAGAAGAGAATCATACATAGTGATAAATACTAAAGAGAATACTGAGATAAACAGCATCAAGAAATGGATGAGTGAGTACTTTAGCTAGAGTGGTAGGAGAAACCTCTATAAAGAGGTGACATTGAGCTGAGACCTGAATAATTTGATGAAAAGAGCATTCTGGGCAAAGGGAATAGCCGATGCAAAGGCTCTGAGCCTTTGAGCAAAGGCTCAAGTTCAAGGAATGGAAAGATCATAGTGGCTAACATGTCGTAATGGCAGCCCTGCCTTCAACTGGATTTAGAGACTCCACAAGCGTCATCTCTCTCTGCTCCACCTCAGCTGTCTCTGCTCAGGGTTAAGACAAGAATTGGTATAAAAAGCTTTGCTGACTCTCTTTTTGTGCTTCTGAGAAATACCGATGAGAATCTCACATCCCAGACATATTTTCCATCAGCCCCACCCCATCTTCCATACCTCCAGTGTCAGAAAACTCATTTTCAGGCAGGTCCAGCTGTTAGAAAATCCTTTCCTCTTTTGAAAATGCAAATCCTGTTTTAAGTTATCATATTACCTGCACATGGGAGCTCATGTAGCTTTTCTTAACAAGTAGGATAAAGCTAGTCCCTTTCTGCCCACTCTGTCAAATACTTGAAGTCAATGACTATAGCTTCTTCAGTCCTCCCCTTCACAAGAAGTACCCCCAGATTCCTTTGTTACTTCTCAGGGGTAAGCTGTTAAGACACTAGCCACCCCGGACAACCCCACTCTTTTTACAGGTGTTGTCTGAAGACAGTGGCCTGACCCCTGGCAAATGCCTTGGGAGAAATATCTGCCTTGTTTTGGACTTAAGATCTTTACTAATGCGGCCTAAGAACCAAATGCTTTGGTAGTATTGACATACAGCCATGGAGCACACAACATCTAATCCTTGAGGGTGTGAGTCTGGCATCAGGAAATCTTTCTGGAATCTGAGTTTGGGAAACCAGCCCAAATACTCCACAGCTGTGATGCCTGCTATACTATCCCACGTAATCAGCATTGAGGGAACTCTGGGCTCCTCAGTTACGTGGGCTCAGAGTCTCCAGCCCTAAACCAGCCAGGATCAAGGTTCTTGACAAGGAGACACACTGGCAGGAAGAGTTTAGAATATATATTTTCACATATACTTACATATATGTGTGCTAATAGAACATACATGTACACATATACTATTTGTATGTGTACATATTTATATGGTTCACTGTGGGTTTGGATACTTTATTATATTATACAAGGGTCTAGAAAACTAAATAATTAACATTAAAACCCTGACAATTATCAGGGGCCACACTCATCAAGAGGACATCAACTATCTTCATGAGTGGGTTTCATAAAGTTGGGAAGTAGAATCATTCATATAAAAAGGAGTGCAATTGCAGGAAACAAATAGAAAGAGATGTTGGATTTCTAGTGCAAGCCCAAGTATTTGAGTCAGTAGTGTTCATTTCTGTTGCCTGACTTTCTTCTGTGGCTTGGAGTCTGGGTAAGGCTGGGGAACGGGGAGGGGGATGGGAAGAAACCGATATTAATTGAGCTTGATTTGCTGCATTCATATGCATGATCTCACTTCATCTCACGGCGGCCCTTGAAGGAGATTTTACTGCTCCCATTTTCCAGATGAGGACAGCACGAATCAAAGGGCCCCAGACTTGACCATGTCTGGACAAAGGCTGTGCTCCATGGCTGGCCTGCAGGATCTTTGAAGCTTTCCATTTGTCAGTCTATGGAGTCCTCGGTCAAGTCCTGCTTCCTCAGCTCCACGGAGCAGAGGTTATTAGAGAGGGGCTGGAATGACTTCATTTCCAATTTCTAATTTTTCTTTTCCTTTGTCTCTTTCCTCCATTTCACCTTTCAAAATAATTTCTCCAATCACATTTCCTTTTCAAATTTCCTCTTGGCCTATGTACCATTTCCTCTTTTATGACTGTTAACAAATAGCTCTCATCCTAATTGGCAAATTGGAAAAAATAAGTTACTCCCTGAGAATAACTCTTTGTTAATTGTATTTTTGGAAAGAAATAGAGAGGGGGCTTTTTTAAGCCTACCCAGGAATTGTAATATGGCGCTTAATTCATCAGGGCAAAATGGGTTTGGTTTATTTTATGGGTATTTTAAGAATGATGTCAAAAGTGGTGAGAAGACCTCAATTTCTTAATATTAAAAAATGTAATGTTAAAAACCTTTCTAATGAATCAATACAGTAGATGTCTTAAAAAATATAATCCTTGAGATTTCTGAGTTTCCACATATTTCATTGTATTTAAGTATTAATCAGTTGCCATCACTTTAGCTTTGTGCTTCATAATGTATCTTTGGAAGTTCTAATACGTAGATATATCTTCAATGACAAAGTACATTTTGCTACTTCCCATTCCTTTCATGTGCCATCTATACTATCGGGTAAACTCATTCATTGACTTACACAATTAATATTTTTTAGACATCTACTACAGGCCAGGCACGTGCTAAATACCAGTGACAGGGTCGTAATAAGAGAGATGTATTCTCACTTTCATGGAGTTTGCCACCTCTGGGGAAAGAGGCCATACCCAAGTATAATAATCACTAATAATAATAAACAAACTATCACACAAGCATGATGGATAAGCGCTATGCCGGAAATAACGATAGAGTAATGGGGCAGGGTTCGTGCCACTTTAGCTGGGCGGGGGTCAAGATTAGGAAGTAGCATTAAGATTGAGACCTCAAGAATAAAAATGGCCACACAGGAAAGGTGTAAGTAAAGAAAATCCATTCCTCTTGAAAAGGAAGATGAGCCCTTACGTAGCAGGAGATGCTGGGGGCACACCGAGATCGCTGCTGAATTTGCTCAAGCCATACAGCAAGCCAGCTGCACAGTGCAGATTACAGAGTTTAAAGGACCTGCTTCCTGACTGACCATTTGGTCACTTCTCACTAGCCTGTTTCCTGTTTTCCCCATGTCTTCCCCTCTCTTTCCCTCCCTGCCGTCATCTGCAGGGTCCAGTTAGATTTTCCTTTCCTCTACCCTGGGATAAACAAATGGAACAGGGCAGCCTCAGACACATTTATAGGGTGTGTTGGAGAATCTCAAAAGCAAACTGCAACTCAGGCCCAGAGAAGCTCAGCCCGGCAGGCTGTACATTGTTTCTGGATGAGAAGGCGGGTCACCCCTTCAGCTGGCGTGTGCCTGGGCCTTTAATAATGGAGTGTTATCTAATTGGTGCTTCCTTTACATCAATGGACACGGGAGCACAAGACACAGAAACAAAGCCACATGTCAGCAGTTAAGTGTGAGTGAGGGTTCAGAGCCATCACTCTGTGGTCTTTGCAGGAATATTTACAACACATCCTAATGACTAAGGCATATATCTTTGGGCGGGTCAGCTTCATGCAAGCCATCTGGTGCGTGTTTTCTGCTCTGAAACTCTAGCACCTTCCCCTTAAGCAATTTATATTTCTCAGAAGATGGAAGAGAGCTAGGATAAAGGCCCATTCGACAATTTCTTTGTCACTTACATATAAAATAAAAATTAAAAGCCCAGAACTGTTATTACATTGGGGTTTAAAAAATACACACAAGTGAAGAAAGTGTGCCAAAATGTTAACTGGAGATTTGTTTCATTTTCTTCCTCTTCTTGGGACTATTGTACATTGAGAGAGCTTCACAGAAGTCATGTGTTTTGTTTTTTTTTTAATTAAAGCAATTCCAGAAACAGAGGATATTATCTGCTACATGAAGAGCTTGACACCCTCAGTTCCCATTTTAATCACCTAAACACAATCAAGTCAGATGGTTCCTCTCTGCTTCTTTCTAAATCCTTATGGGAAACATCATGGAGCAGAAGGCAAAGAAATGCCACCAAATGCAGGGCTTGCCCGGAGAATTTCCGGGGGCTCTCACAGAAGCTTCCAGTCAATCTCTGCTTGTTGGGAGCAGCTGCCAGATGGGAATTTCACTTCATAAATGTCAGACGTGGAAGAAAGGGCAGGATCTTGCCTGTGATAGTCTATGTTGGAAGAGAAGAGAGTGGAGAAAATGACAACAGGGATTCCTTTGGCTGTACAGGAGAAAACAGCACTTCCAATGGGGGCTCCTGCTGCCCAGGAGACCACACGGACTGGCTGGTGATCCAGGCAGTGACTGCTGAGGGGACGCTACCCCAAATCATCGATTAATTAGATTATCTGTATTTAGGTTACATGTGAAGGCTCTCCCCAGGAATTCTGTCTTGCTTTTTGCTAGCTCCCACATGTCTTGGTTTGAATTGGCCAACAGTGGGGAGAAGGGATGTGTCCTGCCCTTCCTGAAGTTAATGGCTTTCAAATGCTGTTTCTCATTAGCATCCTATTTCCAGTTCTCCCAGATCCCTGAATGTGACTCAGACAAGAGCAGAGCTGCCTGGTGTAGGCTGGGCAGAGGTTCAGGGTTCTGCTTGGTTTCTTCCCCATCACTCCCACGGGGACCTCTGAGGTGCCTCTGGCATCTTGAAATCTAGTTTGAAACTTCAGGGAGATGCTGGCTCTCTGCTGTGGCCCCTTTGCCAGTTCAAAGCAATTAATATTTGTTGAGCATTGTCTACCTACCAAAACACTACTGAAGGGCTTGAGGACATGCAGATGCAATACATAACCTGGCCTGTTCTTCATCCCCTCCTGTGCTCCACAGAACCGAGTAATGTCAATCCTCTTCTCCAAACCAGCTCTGCTATGCGCCCCCATCGCAAGTCCTTTTCCCTCCACACGTGTGTCCACATGTGTGATACAAGTGTCCTCACCACCTGAGCGCTGTTCCTGGGGATCTGTTCCCCGCCACACACCCGGGCCAGTGAGCTGCCTCTTCCCTATACTCTGGTCTTGGCTCTGCCCTTGGATCCCGTTTCCGTGTCTTCTATAATTGCTCCCTTGGACTGTGCAGTCTTTGCTCCCTCATCCTTCTCTCTCAGGTCTTGGGCACCAGCTCCCCTTTGCATTTTTCCCAAAGATCAACACTGACTGTTCCATGTTCATTTCTGGCCCACAGGACTCCAGCATAAACTTGGACCAATGGCTTTGCCTTCACAGAGTAACCCACATGCACGATAGGCAACCTGACAAGCAAAAGTCACGGTCAAATTCCTATGGTTGCACTAACCCCTTGAGAGAGAGAGTGTGTGTGTGTGTGTAACTGTTCCTCAGTTAATTGCATGTGTCCTTAGCACCGTTCTTTTGCTTCTGAGATGAAAGGTAGCTGTAGGATTAGTGTTAGAACACTTCAGAATTTGCCCCTGGGTCCATGTTAGACAGCTGACTCACCATAAGCATGATCATTACACCTCTCTGGGAAGGGCTGGAATTAATTGCTGGGCACTCCTACACTTCCCGTTCTGGGCAGTCTAGCCCATGCCATTCTCCTGACTCCTGTTATATGGTCTGACCCCCACCTACCTCTGTATTCCCCTCGCATTACACTCTCCCAGTCGCAGTCCCTGCTGCCCAGTCACCTCGTCATCTGTTCTTCCTGGAAGTGTGTCCTCTTCCTCTACCTGGAATGCTCTTTTCATGACTGGTCTCTTGTCCTCCATACAATTTCAATTCCAATGTCACCTCTTCAAAATGTTTTTTTTTTTTTTTTTCAAATCACACCATAGAAAGTAGACAGCTCCATCCCAAATTTTTTTGTAATCATAAAAAATTCATACATGTATAAACAAATGTATGTATAATAGAAAACTTGGAAAGTATAAACATGTAGAGAAAAAACCTCTAATTCTGCCATGCAGATAGATATACTAATACTATTTTGGTATATATTCTTCCTTCTACAAATATTGCTATAGAGAACAGATATCCTAATTCAAATATATTAGGTCCTATTTTTTCACTTAACTTTTAATCATGGCTCCTTCTTCCTTATAAATAACTTCTTTGTACTTATAAGTTTAATAGAGTGTAAAGTGCTATCTTATGGAGCCATTGTTTGCTTAACTATTCTTCTAATTTGACATTTACATTATTTAAAAAATAAATATATAGCACTGTAAGAAACAGCTTTGCATAAAAGAAAAAATTAGCTAAAATAAAGGCAGGGCCTATGTCTCTATGTGCTGCTACTTAAATAGGATTGAGAGTTTTCTGAATGACCTATTGTAGATGTAAGGTAAACAGTCCAGAGAAAGCTCTCTGAGTGTATGTATGTGTGTCTGCATGTATGTGATTGTGTGTGTGCTTGTGTGTGTGTGTGTGTGTGTGTGTATAGCAGTAGTACCTCAACAATCTGGAACCAAAAATATTAGCTCTGTTCACAGAATCTGATAATCTGAAAGATCGACTTACTTACATATGCAACTATGCTGAAGGCAATTACATTTTAATGTAATTAGAACAAACAGGTAAACGTATTGAAAAGATTCCAACTCTTGAGTCCAATCAAATATTCATATCTTACTGGAATGGAGCAAAACAGAGAAATACATGTGCTCCACCCTGGTGACAGTGCCCATGTGCACAGCTACATGTCTATACACTCACCCACACAAAGAGCAAAGCCTTCCCAAAGACAGACATATGCACCATATTTCAATTTATGGATGCTACTTAATTGAAATACAATTACAGCATAATGATTGGGAGAATGGACTCTGGAGTCAGACTGTCTGATTCAAATTCTGGCTCCGCCCTTGCTAACTCTATACATTTTGGCTGATTCCTTGACTTCTTTGCATCCCAGTTGCCTCATCTATAAAATGAGATTTAATGTTACATAGGTCATAGTTAATTCTTTGATGTAGATATAATGAGATAATACATGTAAAGCCCTTAGCCATGGCTCCTGGGAACTCCTCCATTGATGGCAGCTATAATTGTTTTATTAGACTCACTTCCTCCATTCCTTGTGGAAGATCCAGTTTTCACTTTAGTATGTGCTTTGATTTTTGAAAGGCCAAATCTTCTAAGAATTATTCCGGGCAGCTTCCAGCAGGGAGAGGCAGCTGATCTGACATTGTCCTCTCCAGTGTCACTTTCCACTTGAGTCATCACTTCATTCATCAACCCACTACTGGATGCCTGCTATGCTCCAGGCACTGTGCTAGGTGCAAGGGTTCAGAGAACAATACAGACGCGGTTTCCGGTGTCATGGAAGCTTCATCCTCTCAAGCGTTAAAAAATGCCCCAGCACATAGCAGTACCCTGTTTCCTGGAGTCACGCCACACTCCTTTTAAAAGCCTGGCAAAGCTTGTGCGAAAATTCTTTGTGTTCCCAGGGTAAACATGTGGTTCATGAAATTAAGAAAAATATTTACTAAGCAAGAACATAAAAGAACTGAAGGTAGAGAGTACAAGCAGTGTCCAATTGGATAGCTTTCCAAGGAGCGGGTTACTGCATTAAAGGAAACCATCCTGAGCCCCAGTCTGAGAGTCAGCACTTGGTCCAGTTCTTGGCCTCCCAGGTACCAGCTTGTTTCTCAGAAGTCACTGGATCCCGGCCACCTTCCAGCACGAGCCTCAGAGAAGCCAGCCATGGACTCTATTCGCCCTGTCTCTAGCCAGATGCAAGACTTTCCCTCCCATGAATGCAAAACCTTTTCCTAACATATTTTCCCCAGGATGGGTATTCTACTCTCAGGGAGCATGGCTGGCAGACACCCTTTGAGTCCCAGTGATGACCTTCCCCCCTGAGTTATCGGCCCCATCCACTCTCAAACCAGCCACTGTGCTAGGCTTCTTCATACCCACAGGGATGTGTCCAACCCATTTGAAAGGCTCAAGGCAGTGCTGTCCAACAGATTTATAATATGAGCCACATATGACTTTTACATTTTCTAGTTGCTACACTAAAAAAGTAAAAACTCAGGTAAAAAACTCATTTCACTAATATATTTTATTTAAACTAATATATTAAATTTTTTATTATTTCAATAGGTAGTCCAATAGAAATTATCCATGAGATCTTTTACATTGTATTTTACACTCAGCCTGAAATCCAGTTTGTGCTTTACACGTGCTATTACATCTCAATTCAGACTGGCCACACATTTCAAGTGCTCTGTAGTCATGTGTGACCAGTGGCTACCATGTTGGAGAGCACAGACTCAGGAAATCCAAAGACCTTCGCGACCAGCAAGGCTAACATACGCACTGCAAGAATTCTCCCACCCACCATTACAGGAGGGTCATTCTCTCATAACCTCTCACTTCCTTTCTCCCATGAATCCTTCCAATATTCATAAATCAACTCCTTGTCCAAGTATCATATCCAAATGATGTTTCCCACAATGCTTTCAAGAAACTTCCATCCATACAACTTGGCCCCAACCCCCAACTCTTTCCCTTGTAAGCCGATGTTTCACATTTCTGTAGCAAATGCCTCAATACATCATCTTCAGCAAACATCACTAACAATTGCACATAGTTCTGGGCTAAGTATCGATTATCATAAGTGAAATGGGGATATTCTCCATCTGTTTGTGACTTGACCAGGACTGTAAACGCAGCCAGCTATGCTTCTGTCTTTGCTGGTGGCTTTGTTCTAAGCACAATTTTTGGTGCAGTTAGAAAACTGATTCAAAAGATGAACAGACACGTGGGTTGTTGTGTTATTTGGCTGAACTGATTGTACCTTAAGTCCAAATAACCAAGCTAGTCCCGTGCGCAGATGAAAACAGACACTACCAAGAGGATCCCCTGGGACCTGAGCTCTGTCTTACACTTTTACAGAGCTAGTTCTCCTTTTCTTTTTCTATGAGAAAAAATGCAATGGTCAAATAAGATCACGTACCAGGATGTGAAAAGTAGTTTGTTAACTTTCTCATTCAAGCTTTACGCCTTCTGAGAAGCCTCCCCTTACTGACTTGGGGTGGTGGGGGAGGGGTGTGGCAGGTGCTCCTAATCTGTGTGACTGCAGATTTCATGTATATTACAATGGCCAAGACTGTGAACTCTGGAACAGGATTCCTGAGTTCAATTCCTGGCTTTTCCATTTATTAGCTGTGTGGCCTCTGACCAGTTGTTTCACTTTTCCATGCCTCAGTTTCCCCACTCATAGTGCCTATTCTTAAAGTTGTGAGCATTAAATGAGTTGACATACAAAAACACCTATAGTAGTTATTACTGGCAAGTACTAGGTGTTGGCTTAATTACTTAATTACTTCATAATTGCTTTTTGGATTTTTGTTCTCGCAATGACGACTGTCATCTTCCAGTAGAAGTAGCCCAAACATGAACAATTTCCAAACAAAACAAGTTTCTCGACTGCCTTTCTTGTCCTAGCCATGTTGTCACCATTCTCCCTTTCAAACCTGCTCAGAACTTTGCAGTTGTTTTTGCTCCTTTCCAAGTGTCCCGTGTTCACTTTGTCGTTCTGTTCACAGATGTTCTGCCTTCCTAGTTGCTCCAGGAGACGTCAACAGGAAGATCGCAGGATTTAGATTCCAATGAGCTATCCCAGCTCTGAAATTCGTGAGTGGTCTGGAGTAATTTTTCAGTATTTAATCCTCAGTCTCCTCTGAAGTGCAGATTTTAATACCTGTCTCATATTTGGATTGGATTGCATCTCCAATACATGTGGAGGATGTTTGTCAAGTGCACGTACCGCTCACGCCATGGAAGTTGCTCTCTGTGCTTCTGAGGCTCAGGGGATGCGGGGCTGGAAATAAGTCCCCTTGCAGACCCTTTTGTTTCTTTCTGCCTGTGAGACTCTTAGTGTCTCAGTACTTAAAATGACTTTAAAAGTAATCTATCGGGTTGGGCAAAAAATCCATATGGTTTTTTCCATAAAATAAAAGACACGTTTTTCATTGTCACCAAAAACTTTATTGATTTGGATATTTTGAGTACGTCGGCTCTCTCTCCCATAGTACAATGTTCGTTGTTCTCAATTAATTGTCTCAATTGGATTGCTATCAACTTCAACTGGTCTACCTGATCATGGAACATCATTTCAGTGAGAAATCTCCAGCACTAAACTGCAAACCACTTTGGCACGTTCAATCAGTCAAAGCACCTTCTCCGTACTCTGCACGAGTCTTTTTTTTTTTTGCACTTCAGTTGTGTTTTTACCTTTCTTGAAATAATAAAGCATAATATGCTAAAACTGTTGCATCTTTTCTTCCATCTTCAATATTAAAATGGCTGCCCAAGAATTCACCAATTTTGATTTTTTAAATGCGCACTGATATGACAGTTGTCACAACACAATCCAACAAAATTGTCTTAAATGAAGTTAAAGACAACTAAGAGCTACTAGAGCCATCTCACAGAAAAAAAACCAAACGAAATTTTTGGCCAACCCAATATAACACTTTCCTTTTCAAATGTTTTTATTTTTTTTCCTAAAAAACCCCTACTAATTGAGTTGCTCAGTCTCTGTCTAGAACTTTCTACATTTGCATCATCATTGTCAAGTTCTTTCCCTACCCTGTAGCTCATCAATGAACTGATCCGCACGTCTCTGAAGAGTACTTTCTACAATCACCATTCTATAGGTCACCAGCTGTCATCCTAATGCACCTTAAGGCCAGGGCTCATGTGAAGGAAACAGCACCTACACTGAGAAATGCCAGCCATGGACAGAGCTCAGTCTGAGGATGATCATCAGTAAGACCCCTCTGAGTGAAGGCCGAGCTGAGTGAGTGGAGGTGAAATGGTGATGTATTCGACTGCAGTCTTTTTGGTGCCTAATAATTGTATACTACTTACTCTTCAAAATCTGTGAAAATACTTTAAAAAAGGTAGGCAAGCTGAGTGAGTTTCAGAAACCTTACTAATTATTTCTACTGCCTGGAAAACATTAAAATACAGCATTTTCTTTTACCTAAATCTCCTTAAACTGCCAGACATTTTCTGCTTTTTAAATAAATGATCAAGATATGTGTGCATGTATGCACGCACATCTTGATAATCAACTGAAACAGGAGAGGAAATTCTGGAGAAGAGCTGGACCGTTCAATGAGAGTTTGTAATACTTGCTTTCCAGGGCTCCAGCATGGCTGAAGTAGCGTGTTCAATTCTGGTGGCAAATTCAGAACTCCCTACCTCACACTCGTCCTGGGGTGGGTGGGTCCTGAGGTGGCTGCTTTTTCTACAGCATCCCCAGATTTTGAGTATCTCAGTCCTATGATCTGACCCGGTCAAATTCCCAAGAACTCATGGCATTGCCACATCCCTTGACGAAATCTTACCCTCTGAGAAAGGCTGAACTCCTGCTATTTCAACCACGTGTAAATGTCTTCATTTCCCAGGCATCCTGGTTTTCAAGCTACAGAAGGAGAGGTGGGGTGGTGGCATTGCAGGCACAGTTTTGTCTCATCCCTTCTTGGACTTCTGTGATGGCCGTTAAATCCTCTGGCACTGGCTGTCTGGGAAGTTTCTTACAGTCCCACTTAAACCTGGCTAGTTTCTAGAGATCCTAGCAACACTTTGCTTTGGGTTAAAGTTTCAAATGGCAACTCCAGTGAGGAGTTGCTCTGCTCTGGTGCTGGAGCTGTGTGGGGGTTGGGGGTGGAAGCTGTAATGATGAAAAACCACAAACAGCAGAAAGGAACAGGAAGAGGCCGACCTGACTGGAGTCTCTGGCAGACATCGCAACAGGTGCTTAATTCCATGTTATGTCTTTCAACTCCTTTGCATCCCTGACAGGTTAGCATGATCACCCCTATTCTCTAAATGAAAGAAATGAGCTGAAAGAAGTTAAATGACTTGCCTAAGTGGTAGAGTCGCAATTAGGAAGCAGGTTTGAGGAATGCCATGGCCTGGCTTTTTGGGCCATGGAGTAAAATTTTGTCACTCACTTCCCTTTCCTCCTTAAAGCTAGTGACTACCAGGAGGGCTGTTCCAGCATCCTCAGGCTGTGCTCCCCCTCCTAACACACAGAGACCTGAAACTCAGCATCCACGAGAGAGAAGGAACATACTCCCTTTTCTCACCAAGTCGCCATTGGCAAACGGGCATTTCACACTTTGTTCTCAAGAACCATGGGGAAAGGGGGAAAGAGGCAGTGGTCCCAGGATTAAATGGGTGTTGGGTTGGCTCAATATCATGTTCTTCACCTAGAAGGTTAATCAATCTCCTTTGTCATCAATTATTGTTTTGAGATAATGTATAAATGAATGATAGCATGATATGCTGGGCACAGTCTCCATTTTCCTATCTATTAATAAATATATATATATTTTAATTTTAATTACTTTATTGTTGTTCAATTACAGTAATTGTAATCCCTAGCAGACAACTGTAATTGAACAACAATGAATAAATATATTGATGTCTACATCAGGGATATGGTGAGGCCTAAATGAAATGCATGTGTAGCACATTGGAGGAGTCCAATAAATGGAATATATTATTATTAATAAAATTACAGTAAAAATGATATGCTCACTATGTATTAGATATCATTCTCAGTACTTCACAGACATCAACTCATTTAATTCTCTCAACCACACCATAAAAAAGGTACTGTTATTATTACCAGTATTTCATAGTTGTGGAAACAATGTAGATGGTAATGAATAAAGAGTTGTAAAGAGAAATAATCTGCTATTATTAATCATATATATGACTAAAGATTAACAATGTTATCTCAGGTATGGTAAGTAGCTTCTCCATAGTCCCACATGATCCTTATTTAGTCACATAAAGTCTTTGAGACAGAAAGTGGGCAAATTCTACCCACCACCTCATGTAGGAAGCGCTTTTCGGCAATCGATCATTTGAATCTCACAAGATGATCTTTCCCATTACAGAACATCTCTAAATACTAGAAAGTTTCTTCTTCCATCTAAATGAAGACTGTCTTCCTTTCACTTCCTCCAGCACTCCTAGATTTTCCCTCTAGAGCTACATTAACTCAGCTTAATCCCTTTTCCACTTGAAAGCACTTTGTTTTATTTTTTTATCACTTTATTTTATTTTTTATTTTTTTATTATTTTTTATTATTTTTAGAAAGGGTAAGGGAGAGAGATAGAGAGGGGGAGAAACATCAATACAGAGGGAACCAACAATTGGTCGGCTCTTGCATGCACCCCAACCGGGACTGAATCTGCAACTCAGGCATATACCCTGACCAGGAATCTAACCGGCGACCTTTTCCTTTGTGGAACAACTCTGAACATCAGGGACACTTCAAGACACTTTAAATACTTTTTTAAAGACTGTAATCCCATCTTCCTGAGCCTCTTTTCCCCAGTTCTGTCAGCTACTTCTCATGCCATGTGGTCATTGGGCTACCCAACAGTCCAGTTACACATGCCCCCTCCATTCGAATTACACAGGACTGGGAGTGACAATCTGGATGGGCAGTGTGAGCTGAGGGAAGGGAGCAGCATGACATTTACCAGCTGTGTGACGCTGGGGAAAAGGTGGACACTTCCCAAGTCAACATTTTCTAGGTTTTACATCAGGACTACTGGTTGGTTTGTCATGCTACAATGTCAGATAATCAGCTGTTTGAAGACCATGATGTTCACTCACACATTCCTATATTTATTCTACAATAACAGAATAATGGCTATTTTACAAATAGTCTAATAAGAAAAAACTATATGCCATGGAGAATACAGACCGATAAGATAGAATCTGTACCCTCATGGGATATAAATTCCCACATATTTAAGGTAGAATAGTTTGTATTACATCAAGTGTCCTTAATATGTAATTGTCATTCTATTACTGTCATTGTTGGTACTATATATTCTATAAGTGCACAGTTTTGCTTTTGAAACCGGACGCCAAACTTTGTTTTTCCCATTGCACAGAATCCCATTGCACAAGAAAATATATGCAAAGTGTTTGATCAGTGCCTCGAACACAGTAAACATAAAGTAGTTCATGCATTAGTTGTTATGTGATTATGTCATTAATGCACGTGCCAGGATTACGATACTGGCCAATTATTTCAGTCTCTTGGTCCATTTTGTCTTTGATTTTTAAATTCAATTACCACACATTTACAGAGCAACTCTGAGGAATTCTGTTCTCATCCTGGTAGGACCATGGATGGCTTTGCTGCGATCTCAATAAACTCAGAGTCTAATGGAGGAGATGCAAATGTAAATAATGCCCTCTAACACTGCACTGCAAGCCCAATAACAGCCCCTGTGCAGACAGTGAAAGGACAAGAATGGACGAAAGGGTCCCTAATTCGCAGGATGATCAGAGTCATCTGACTGAAGGATATCGCTTGAAATAAATTCAAGTCAGAGCCCAAGTCAGCTTTTTTGACCCAATAAATAAATAAATAATAAGAAAGTAAATATTTTCAAATACATATTTTCGAAATGCTTTCTCCATGGTAAGATTTTCTTTTGCAAGCACTATGAAATGCCACTTTTACCTTGAAGGGACAGATCTAGTGGGTTTATCTTTACAAATGTATCTGCTGGCTACGGACACTTGATTCTCATTACACCGAAAGAAGGTCACCCAATTCGGAAGACTGGCATTTTTCGTAAATGAGAAATGCATAGCTCTCCTTATTGTTCTGAAGCCCTTTAAAATTTCTGCTGTGAAATAATTTCCTCAATAAAATTTGTAGTGTAAAAAAAAACTTCTGTAGCCATTTCCCATCTCACGGAAATATTGCAAAAATTTTACTTACTCATTCTTGTTTAAGAGACATGGACCACATTAACTGCATCCTATATAGCGTTTTTTATGCCTTCTACTTCAACTTCGATGCAATAGTCTGTTTATGACTTATGCAGTAAATAATTTTTAAGTGTGGTGCCATCTGTGAACCTAACACCATTTTCCCCTTTACTTCTAATGAGAGCATCTGCTCCAACAATGGTTATATTTATACTTTTATCCCATAAAACACCATGTTTATTAAATCCACTCGGTGTGTGAGGGCATCTTTGCTTTCTAGGTTCACATACAAAAACTTTTTCAGATGCTTTAGGATTAAATGAGAATCTAGAAAACTCTACAAACAAACATGTGAAAACATTTGTACACTCATTTCACAGTACAACATTCTGTTTTGTAATTGTTTAAGTGTTTCTTTCTTTAAACATTTAGCAATGGTGTCTATATAGAGCATCATCGTATTTGTTGACAAAGGAATATATTCGGCTTGTTACCATGTTTTTTTCCAACTAGTATCTCAGTTTTTCCCCCTGTGCCACAGTGAACATGACTTTTTATCTTCTAAAAATCAATGAAGAAATTAAACCTAATCTTCTAAATCACTGCATTGACTACAAGTTCATGAAATGATGAAACGAGTAATGCATGATTTTAAACAGTCCTACAAAAAAAACTGTTAACATTTGTCCTCATATCTTCATATTTGCGTACTGAATGCTTTGTACTATTATGCCCTGATGCCTCAAGGCACAGATAAACCTGAGGTGAGATTCATAATGTTACTGGATGTGAATCCACATTTCAAATAGACTTTGGGATAATGTCAATATTTTGGGTCAATGTCCCCTTAGATCTGAGTAGACCATCCCTGTTCTTTGTTCATAATTTGGATGATAAACAACCATGTAGCAGAATTAGGGGAAGTACCAGCTCTGCTATTTTCTTGTGGCTTGGTGCCTGCATTATTGGCATTTTGCAGCTTCTATACAGGGAGATTTAGAAGCCATGCATCTGCTTTGTGAGAAGTAGTTTAATTAAAATGGGACAATGCTGTGTCTGAATCCCCAGAGCAGGGCCCAGGGAGCTGCGGTGAACGCTGGCCTGGGGACAGAGTGAAGAGAGGAAGGGAGCTGCCATTGTATTGAGCACAGCCTTCCCTCCCCCACGGAGAGTTTCCCTTATGCAAAATTTCATTACACGAGAATTTCTATATGTGTGTTTTCTGCAACCACGAAAATTTCGTTCCAGTAAATGTGAATTTTGTGATGCCTATTACGGATAGAATAGGGGGGCAAGGGTAGGAAATAAAGACAAAGCAGTGGTAGTGCAGCAAAGATAATTTTGGGTAGAGCTTTGAGAAAGGCCTAAGGATGAGGAAAAATAGAACTCGACATTAGAATTGCAGTACATTTGGAATTACAGTAGGTATAAGAGGTACTATCAGGGGTGGGCCCACGAGTGACAGGAAAGGTAGGGACTGGTAGGGATGGAAGCACTCCTGCAGTTGTTAGATCCCACGTGCAGAGCTAGGAGGACCCGTCTTGGGGAAGAATAGGAAAGCAGGTGCCTAGTAGGTATAGTACCGCAATCAAGCTGAGGACATATTTGGAAATAAGTAAGTTATTCCCTGAACTCTTTTCCCTGGCAAGGAATTCTAAACGCCCATGAAAAGTGAAGGATTTACTACTGTATATTTAAAATGTATAAAATAAATATTAACATTATTTATGCTATTCTTATTATATTACATCTTAGTCAATGAAATATTTATTCATAAGGAGTTTTATAGGTTTGTTAGCAACCTCAGGTCTTCATCCTACTTTCCTGAGGTTCCTGAAATTAAATGACCTAGCTCCTTGCCAAGTCACTTTGTAAGTTTTCAGAATCTAACTCCTGCATTTTTAAGGGCATAATTTTTATTTGAAATATCACTAAACACTCTATCTATACTCTTTAATTTAATCCTCACATCCATTTAGAGGCTAGACAAATGCCAATCTCTGTCATAAACAATTAATCTGCACGCATATGCCAGAATATTAAAGTACTGTTTTCATTTATAGAATAGAAACCTGAGGTCTGGAGAATTTGGAGAGATACTCACTGAACTAGAATGTGATCCGTATTTGTTTCCTGTGGCCACTGTAACAAAGTACTAGAAACTGAGTGCCTTAAAACACCATGATTTCATTACCTGACAGTTTGGGGTGTCCAAAGTCTGAAATGGGCCTCCCTGGGCTAAAACCAAGGAGTCAGCGCAGTCCTTCTGGAGGCAGCAGGGGACGATCTGTTTCGCTGCATTTTCCCACTTCTGGAGGGGGCTTGCATTCCTTAGTCTGTGGCCCTCTTCTGCCTTCGAGGCCAGCGATCCCATGGTTCCAACCTCTGCTTTTGTTGGCACGTTTGCCTCCAACGTTTTCCCTCTGAATTTCCTGTCTCGCTGTCACATACAAGGACCCTTGTAATTATACGGGTCCACCTGGATATTTCAGGGTAATCTCCCCACCTCAAAATTCTTGATTTAATCACAAATGTGCAGTCCCTGTTGTCACACAGATTAACCTTCACTGGACCTCAGGATTGGCCATTTGGGGGGGGGGGGCTGTGATTCTGCCCACCTATAAACCCAGATTTCTCTGCAGAAACTTCCACTTCACATTGGTTTACCCATTTGATATTTTTGCATTCGCACCTGCTATTTGCAAGTCTATGTTCCAAGCCCCAAGGATATAATATTGACCAAGACACACAACTTCTGCAGTCCAGCTGAGAGTCCTGCCTCTCCATCTCTCCCCAGACATTAATCCATTAAAATTCATTGAGTCTACTAAATGGGCACATTATGCTGGGTGGAAAGGAGGAGGAAAGAAATACAGATTAAGATCAGTGGTCTAAAGGACTGTTCAATCTACATAGGAAAATGAACTGCATACAAAAGAAGATAAAAGCAAACAGAGGAAAAAGGTGTAATGAATTTGCCTTGGAAAAGAACTCTGTATGAAAACAAAATGTTTTTGAAAGTGCTGAGAGTAGAAGTGATAATCTGATATTGTTGAGGTCAGCAAGCAAGAAGGCTCAGAGAGGTAGAAACTGACCCTGCATGAATGAGAGGAAAAAATTTTTATTAATTTGCTCTTGAAAAGGACGATAGAAGAAAAAATGCAATGAATTCACCACTGATACAGAACGACTCCGGGAATTTATGTCAGAGATATGCCTATATTTGGGGCCAGGGAAATCCTGTTACGGGGAGAAAAATGAAAAGATTTGCCATCATAAAGGCAAAATGAAGATCACTTTGAATATAGCCACTGCCTCCAGGGGGTAAGTACCTGAATGAATAGAGAATCTATTCTTCAGTATAATTAGTGTTAAATATGTTAAATAATTTTAATTGTCAGCACTTACAAAGCCTGGTCTGTCAACAGTGCATGTCACAATCATGCTCTTAGTCTCCCCTTAGCAACTAAGTGGGATATTTCAACTTTAAAATTCCTTCTGTGGCTTATAGAGAAATTTCTATAAAATCTCCATAGGGAGGGTGTAGAACAGTCAGGATGAAACTTTCCAGCTCTGTAGACTCAATTCACAGCAAATCCCAAGAGCTAAGCCACCTCCCATTAAATACAGGAGTTGCCCTGTGGGGCTCAGAACCTGCTCTGACTGCAGGCAGAGGAATTCGCTCGTTTCTCTCCCCGAGGGTTTGGAAGCTCCCGGCAGTTAATGATGGGGTTGACAACCAACGTCCAGGCGGAGAGTGAAAACAGCTTTATCAAACCAGTTGTTCGGAATACGTGACGCCAAGCATCCAGATGTTTGGAGGCATCTGCATTTGGGATGAAGCTTTTGCCCCTCTACCTGGCTACCTTGGAGACCAATCCCACAGTGGGAGATCCGTCTGCCCTAGGAGATCTTGCGCCTGGCAGTTGGCACACAGGCAGGCGACGTGCAGTAATAGGGTGCTCGGCTTTCCTCTTTGTCAGAGAGGTTTTTGTTAGCTGACATTTTTGCATAGCAGATGGCTCAGGCTCACTTCTGTACTTATACACACAACACCTCTTATAGGGGAAGCCTTCCAGTCTGACATTGCATCCATGCAAACTGCCCTTGGACGTGAGCGTTTCCTAAATTCCAGGAAGCTTTCTACTCCCCAGGCAGGTACTTTACGCTGACCTTGCCTTACTAATTTTTCACTTTTCTGAACTTTCCTTGCACCCACTTTTGTGCTTGATTTTATGCTATCGCATATAATTTATTGATATCTTTCATACACTTCCTCAACATTTCTTACTGTATGTGGTTTCCATTAACTCACACTTTCCACTTAGAAAGTTCTTGTGTTGTGAGTTTCCTACACTGAATCTGGGACGACAACAAATGCTACGACCCAACACAATGGTTAGTGCCACAGATTTGGGGGGTAAAGCTTGTCAAACGGTTACATTAATTATAGCCTTTAAGGCATTCCCAACAATTCCAGTCTTGTATGTGGCATGTTTTATTTTGTACCTGGGGTCTACTTGCTCCTGTTTAAGAAAATAACAAAAGCACTAAAATAGAAGAGACCTGTCTTAATGCCGTATCCTCAGTGTAGACACTCAAGCAACGTCTGTTGTATTAATCAATGAATGGAAAACATTGGTATATTTATTTTCTCTTAAAAGTAAACACATATAATTATGAATTTTATTTACTAATGTAAGTTTTAATACCAGTCTAAGCTAAAAAACAAATATAAGATGCCTTCCCTGGTGCAGTGGCTAGGGTGTGCAAGGCGTGTGAGTGATGTTCTCCTGACCTTTTGTTTACCATTATTTCTGACAGGAAATTTTGTTTTGGTTTTAACAATGTGCTGCTTTCTACTGAAGCACAGTATTTTCCTACTTATGCTGGAGAGCAATCTAAAAGGAGGGAACAGCCTGATTCAGAAAAAAAACAAAAACAAAAAAAACCCATGAAGGCTGGAGAGATCAGGTTGGGAAGGGAAAGGCCCACTACCTCACGGGCTGGAGCACGGGGCAGGAGATCGGTGGCTCCGTCAGGAGGTGGGGTGGAAGAAGGAAGGAATGCAGAAAGGTGAAGTTCAGATAGGAGCGTAATGGTGCAAGGGAAGTGTCACGTGTGGTCCTGGAGTTGAGCAGTTTTGTGGTATTGGCAGCTTTTACTCAGAGAAAAGTCAGCTCATCTCTCCAGTCCTTCAGCAATATCACCCCACGCTTGTCCTGATGACCAGAGAGGGTCCTGACTTCCCCTGTTTGAAAGTTCATAGTTTGAGTTACCCCTGTTTAGAAACCTCACCCAGAAGACATAAGTGTTAGCAAGAGATTGGCTTTTGAGGTATATATGAGTTAGGTCATCAAGCCCCATTTGATACTTCAATCATATTCTTGCTTTTAAGGCCCTGGGAATATTGGTATCTCAATCTGGTCAAGGAATTATAAAGTCACCTTTATCCCCTCTGTGGGTACAGGACATTGAGAAATAAAGCTAATGGAAATGGTCACCTGTGTTTACGGAATGGCATCATCAGCCTCTTCGATCTGCCATTACCTAATGTCGTCAGCTTGGAGGTGCAGCTGCCAAGTTAGAAGGGGCTGGACCTTCCTTGAAACAGGTGTCTTCTTTCCTAGGACCCCAGTGAAAGCCTAAGATACTTTCCACAATGTCAGAAAGCATATCCTTAGAAACACATGCTTGAATTGCTAAACCGGGACATGAGGCCTCAGTTCCCTAACGCATTTTTAGTTCAGGTTTTTCATCAGAAATTTGACAACTTTTGGCAAATCTAAACTTGAGAGATCCAGAAAGGAATAGTCAGGAAATTAAAAGAAAAGCATACAGGGAACAAGCTATTTTTGTAGAATAAAAACTTGGCCACTCTATTTCCCCTTCTTCAAACACTTAGTGGAAATTCATTGCAGTTAGGGTAAAACTGAAATTCTTTGACACAGCGTCAAGTGCTCCATGCTGCGCCATTTAGACCCTTCTCTGTTCCAAGTTGTCACTTTCCCTTTGATTCCGGAAACACTCCATTACTGTCTTTCACCTCCCACTCCTCAACCACAAACTCCGATCTTAGGACACACTGTGGCTGCTGTTTGAAATGTTCTCCCTGCCCCTCTGCTGGCCCTAGCGACTCCTACCTCGCTTCAGCTGGGGTGTCATTCCCAGGGGGAAGCGCTCCCGCCTCCTCCAGTCTGACACGGGTGCTGCCCTATGTTCTTGTACCAACCTGCGTTTCTCTCATCAAAGCATTTATCACCCCCATGAAGCATCACCCCTCATTGAACTGTAAACACGGAGGGGAAGGTTGGGATTTCTGGATATCTTGTTCAGTACTATACCTTCCGTTCGGGGAAAGTCCCTGGGGTATCACAGGAACTCAGACTATTTGTAGGATGAAGGACAAGTTGAGTCAGTGAGCAGATAAATGGATAAATGAATCAGTTATTGAGTGAATGAGTGAATTACTGAGAGAGTGAATGGATACACCGTGGAAGGAACTAGATCTTTTTCCTGAAGTGAAAAAAAACATTTTAAAGAAAACAACAAATAATTGCCTGAAGTATGGAAAAGATTATCTCATTAAAAAAGACAGTAGGTTTCTTTTGCTCCAGATGGTGGAGTTAATTCCCTAAAGCTAGAAGGCACTTGGAGTGAAGTTTCTGCTTAAAGAATTTTTCTAAAAATAGAGCAGTCTAACAATGAGGCAAATCGCCTCAGGTAGATGCAAGTGCAGAGAAAGGATGCTGCAGGGGAGTGTGGGAGGGTGTGGGATGCTGTGTGGCCAGAATCAGGGACTGCAGATGCAGAAGTAGGAGTTGGGAATATCTGCAATATAAAGGAGACTAGAGGAGACATCTTATTTCATTATCCTTTACTCAGTCAGTAAACATTCACTGAGCGCCTGTGGGCCAGGTGCTGTGGTGGACACTGGGAATTTAAAGTTGAATGAGATTTAGTTACTGGGACCCTGATGCTGAAGCACATGCTCATGCTCTAAGCTTGCAGGGGCGTCCGACCTGCGGCCCATGGGCCGCAGGCAGCCCATGATGGCTATGAATGTGGCCCAACACAGCATCGGAAATTTACTTAAAACCTTTTTTTTTTTTTCATTAGTGTTTGTATATTTAATGTACAGCTCAGAGACGCCAAAAAGTTGGACATTCCCGTGTCTAAATCTTCCTTGTCTATAGACACATTGACACAGAGTGTGCAGACACTCCCATGATAGAGGCATGTGCAGGAGAGGAGGGAGACAGGAAGAAGGAACCCTAACCCACCTGCTGGGGGCAAAGGAAGGAGGAGGATACAGGGGGCAGGTTTCAATAGGAGGGGCTAACCGTGTGTAATAGCGTAGGAACAAGGCAGAACATGCTGGTAGAGGCAGGGAGGGCAGTGATGGGAGAAGGAGACACTGCATGGTAGGCACAATGAGCAAAATGAGAAAGCGAGCCATTGTCAGAAACTTGGTAACCTGCCATATTTGTAGATTGTTTTGCAAAGCACTTTCACGTATATCAGGGGTGTCAAATTCACGTTCACCGGGGGCCACACCAGCCTTGCAGTTGCTTTCAAAGGGCTGAATGTCACTTTAGGACTATGTAAATGTAACTACTTCTTAACTAGGAGCAAGGAGCTCAGCGCTGCTGCCGGATAGAAACAAGGCGCTGGACCAGATAAAACAAGGTGGAGGGCCGGATTTGGTCCGTGGGCCTTGTGTTTGCCACCTGTGCTTTAAAGGAAGATGTCACAGCTATTATTTATCCTTATTTTCCCAGCATCTAGGAAGGAAGACTGGCCAGCATTTGGGAATTTATTTGCCTTAAAGGCATGTGTTAACTGAACCATTTATTTCCTCGATTTCCCAAACAACACAAAACCTATCATGTTTAAATTAGATCAAATGATGACCTTGGGACTTTAGATATCTTTTCTACAACTTTCCATACATTAGGCCATCCATTCCCTGACCTTTCCAACTTCAACAAACCTTACCTTCACTGCACTTTGGCCACCCTCATTATGGCCTGACTCTCGCCTTTGTCACCAGCCATGATTTTCTAACATTAGGGTCTTAAGCACTGAAATCATAGTTATTCTACTGTTAACACTTATGGGCTCTCAAACCCTCATTCATTCAACTCTTGAAAATGTCAGGTTCTTGCAAGCCCTCCCTATCAGTGAGATCTCTTCAGATCTCCCTTGTAAAACAAATCTGGCTCCATAATCAATCAGCTCTCTCAAAGGCTGATTAACCATGGCCTGTGGAACAAATCCAGCCTGCACCTATTGCAAATTAAGTTTCATCAGAAGACAAACTTGCTCATCCATTTACATATCTCCTATGGCTGCCTTCATGTCACGATGGAAAAGTTGAGTCGTTGCAGCAGAGGCTGGGTGACCCCAGAGCCTAAATTATTTACAATCTGCCCTTTATGGAAAAAAACAATATACCAACCTCTGATCTAAAGCAATGATCTCCAAAGTGAACAGTGACAAACGGTCCCTTGGTACGGAAAAGAAAATTTTAGAAATTTTATTTCTAGTTATTGCTGTCTAAAAGAAAAAAGAAACATATTGAATTTTCCTAACTTTTAATTACCCACAGGCACCAACGGTCTCAGTTGATCGAGGAGACCATCACGTGTCATAGAAAATAGAGAGGATTCCCCCAGAAGAGAAGGTTTACAGTCTAAGGAGGTTTCCAGAGGTGTCTCATTTAGTCGGTCACTGTCAGCATCCTGTAACACTGTATAACTTACAGTCCCATGTGCCTGGGTATGGTGATTCAGATAACGGTGAATACCGTTAAATAATACCTTAAATAAGTGAGCAAATATCTTTTAAATATCCCTGAAGAGAACACGTGGCTAAAGATTATACTAATGATGTAAAACACAGGCAAATGAGACGAGCCTGAAAGGGCACAAACCATATTGTAAATTATATAAGACAATAATGACATAATCACAGATGACAAGAAGTCAGTGGAAAAAGCCCTAAATTATCAGGAAGACTATTTGATGTGTGGATTTACTTCCACTCTCATTAATGCTGAAGTCTGTCTCACCGTTAAATGTGTCTTGAGCAAGGATCGCATGAAGCCGTCACCATTAGCAAGACAATTACATTTCAGGATCCGCAACATGGAAGCAAAGTTCTGTAATTTAAGGGTGATTTTTAAATCATTTACTATTTTATCCAATGCTTTATTAAATTGGACTATATACTCTGTGATGGTTAGCAACGGTTTCTGAGGTTTCTTAATCAGATAGAAGTATCACACCACCAGTGAAACATTTTTCCTTCTTGTCACAATTTTAAAAAAGTTAAAATAGAAAATGGAAAATGATGTGATGATAAAATGCATTTTACTTTTAGCAAATGCTTTCAGAAAATGTCAATAAATAGTTCTATGGAGGTTTGTTAGGTGTGCATTGTATGCAAATGCAGATGTTTCTGAATGTCTCGGCTAACGGTATTTTTTTTTCTAGATTCTGTGTTAGAGGTGAAATTAGTAACAATCCAGGGGACCACTAAAATAATGAATCAAATGAAAATACCCGTTCTCTATGTAAAATTACTTCTATGACGACAACAAGAAGCATTGCCTCGTGAAGACTAACCCAGGACGGAAGTGAAGCATCCAGAGATCCTCAGGTACAGAGGTTCGAGCTCATAAAACTGCGTCACACACATCACATGTTGCCCCCACAAACAGGGACAAAGCCTCCACTGGAGGGAAGCCATCAGTTAACACATTAGGTCTTTGCCTGGTGGCCACTTTGGACCACATTTGGGAAATTGCTTGGTAGATAGAAATAGTAAGAAGAGGAGAAATAACTTGTCAAACACACTCACCAATATGTGATTAAGCATCACCTCATTGAATCCTCATGATTCACAGGCAGAGTGAGGATGAGTAGCTGAATCTGATCAAGGATGAAGCTAAGCCTGAGAGCCCATGGTGTGAACTGGAGCAGGGACTCCATTACAGAAGACTCTTGGAAAATCTCCCATGCTGTGTGGGACAGGGACACGTTACCACCCATCTGTGAAAACTGTCCCTTCTCATGGGAGAAACGAGTTTGGGAAAGCTTTGCATTTTGCCTGAGCCTTGTGCTTCTGCAGAAGAGTAATGATTAAGAAATACCCCCATGCTTTCGTGTTATGGGAAATGGCTTATCCCAGAGAACCTGGTTTCCTTCCCTGCGTGAGTCAGCTGAGAACCACGGCTGCCCTCACTGTTCCCCTGCGTCCAGCTATGATGAGACCAGACACACATCCTCCAGCTCCCAAACTTGGCTTCATCAGTGAGGAGCTGAACTGCTTGTCCCCACTGACCAAATGGGAAAACAAGCCCATTAACCTGAGTTGATCAAATGTTGGTTCAGCTTTCACTTGCCCTGAGACCCCTGAAATGTGCTCCATTCTCATGCTGAGCCAGCATATGCTCCCCCACCCCCTACCACCCGCTAAGGGCCCTTCTCAGAAAAAGGCTGGCCCCAGGGTAAAACGTTCTCTGACCTACTGTCCAATCAGACCACAGCCTCCTGTGTGTCTCACTTCTAGCTCTGATAATTCCTCCCCATAAAAGAAAAGCCCCTTCCTGCCCAGAGCTTTGAGATGCCTGTGTATCTCGTCCGACAGCTCTCTCTGTTACCAATGCTTCCTCTCCTCTTGCAATAATCCTTTCAAATAAAGTCTACTTACCCAACTCTAGATTTGTTTTTATTTCAAATATATTTTATTTTTTTAATAGTAGTTTTAGGTTCACAAAAACAATGAGCAAAAAGTACAGAGTTCCCACCTATCTCCTACCCGCCCCCGCCTCCACACACAGGCCAGTCTTCCCTCACCATTGTCATCCCCAACTGGAGTGGTACATTTGTTACAACTGATGAATCTGCATTGACATGTCATAGTCATTCGAAGTCCACAGTTTACTGAGGCTTCAGTTTTGGTGGCGGACACTCCCTGGGTTCGAATAAATGTGTAATGACAGACACCCTTCACTGTAGCACCACAAGAGTAGTTCCCTGACCTAAAACTCCTCCCTGTTCATCCTATTTATCTCTCCCTCCTCCCTAACCCCTGGCAATCACTGATTCTTTTACTGTCTCCACGGTCATGCCTTTTCCAGAATGTCCTGTTCTTATCATCATACAGTACATAGCCATTTTGGGTGGGCTTCTTTCACCTAGCAATATACTGGATTTGTTTGCTTATTTGGCAACTGACAACAAAGAATCCTGAGTCACATATTCTAAGACACTGAATTTGTGTTTCTAAATGATACATTATGCATACTGCAACAAGGAAAGGGAATAAAACCATATTTGCAAAGGTGCTACAGAAAAGATCTAGATAGAAATTATGCTCGCCTGCTATTTAATGTTTCTATTAGCAATTGCAGAAGGAGCTCCCAAATGAAAGAAGATAGTTCTGATTGGAAGCTGCTTCCTGACCAGCATTTCTGCCCGGAGGAGGTAATGACGCCAATGATTGGACGCACAGTCCAGGTCACACACACTCCAGGTCATTCCCACAGTTCCTGTGGGCACAGGTGGGTTCACTGTGTGGCTAATGAAGCAGGAGTTTCAGGGCCCGTCACTTTGAAGTCATCCCTCATTAAGACGGAAAGAATAAAGGGTCAGATGAAACCAGGAGTAAAGCTGTAGCAAACCCCCCTCTAAATGGAAACGAAAAGGCCAAGGGAATGGAAACCCCTCCTATCATAATCCTTTAAAAAAGCCATGAGGGGGAAGATGGGATGTCTCTGTCTTAGGCACACAAAAAACGAAGCTAACGTGAATTTATTTATCGTTTTATTTATATTTTACTCTTTGTGCTATTACAGTTGTCCCAGGTGTTCTCCCTTTGTCCCCCTCCACCCAGTCCCCCACCCCCCCATGAGGCTAACATGTATTTAATTCCTTGTTCCAGGAGGGTGTTTGTAAGCGGTCAAGGCCCCAGGTCAGTCTGGCCCTGGAGACTGTGCTCCTGTGCTCTCTACACAGCCTGTCAGAAGCACACTGGTGACAGACAAAGTGCCACCACCCCCATTAGGTCACTGCCCTCTGCTGAGCATCCCTGATGACAACTGTTACGCTGGAGAATATCCTGAACACCGGAATCACTGTGGCTGTTGGCCGGAAATTCTATCTGCATGCTCGTTGTGTGTCAGCAACCTACGCTGGGAAACTGTGCACGGGAAGGCTGGTTTCATGGGCTCGCTGTGAGAGCCAGATGAGACGCTGAGTGCCACACTCAGCCCCTGGTAGTGTGCTAATAGGGCAATGGCAGTAATCATGTTCTCTTCCCCGTTATTTTATTGGCAGACAGATCTCATCACTTGCTTTTACAGATGAGTAAACTGAGGAAAGACTGGATAATATGCTCACAGTAATTAGACCCTGGCTTTGAACTTAGAACTTTTGATATGCAGTCCTGTTTTGTTTTTGTTTTTGTTTTTTTCCTCCCATTCAGTCAAAAAAGTGCTGGGGCATATCCATATACTTAGAACTAGACTTAAATTTTGAAAGACCCTGAAAAAAGAATGATTCCCTGCTTTTGAGGAAATTTAGTAATGACGAACCAAGCCAAAACCGTACCTGGATCCCAGAACTCTCTTTGCTAAGATGTGACAGGCAGGAGTGTTAGGGGGTCAAAGGCCTGTCTGTCCCAGGCCTTGCTTTGCAATGGATTCCCAGAAGCCCCAGCAGAGAGGAGATGGACCTTGCCCAGGATTTTGCAGGGACCACGTTGGGACTAAAACTCAGTGTCACCTGACATTTTCCTAGGCATCTGAGAGGCCTCTTTCTCCTTCAGGTAGTCACATGTTCAGGATGCCCTTTGCTTACTCATGGGCATATGTGGCACTCCTACAGGCGGCCTCTCTGAGCCGTCAGTCTGGCCCAAGGCGTCCCCACTCCCCACCTCTCTCCAGCCTTTCCCTAAATGCTCCCGTGCCTTGGAATAGGTGGAGTCGGCACATCAAGATTAGATTAGGGTGCACAAAACACTTTATTCTCCAAAATTAAACTGAGAGGCTGGACTCTTCTTTCCCTCCACCAAGGACCCTCCCCACCTGTGCAGTCAGAGATATCCATACAAGTGATAATGATTTCTGAGATGATAATAGTATCAGATGGTAACACTGTGCTAATTCTGCTACAAAAACAGGCCAGGCGTCCCTAACGCACTCAGCGCTGTCAGTGCTCTGTTTAGGTCGGTGTTCCCATCAGTGTTGAAAACATCCATTGCAAAACTGTCCCCATGGACCATTCTGTCACCATCAAGCAGTATCCAGAGAAAACAGATTAACCAGACATCTGAAGATAGGCTTCTCCAGGTAGTTCCCATGGGTAGTTGATTAGGAGAGACAAAATATATATAGAGAGAGAGAGATAGATAGATATCAGAGAAATTGTAAGATGCCGTTTCTTTGGAGGGAGAAACTGTTTTTTCAACTCAATAACTTACAATTAAATCTCTTGGCAGTCTACAGGATTGATTCAAGTACTTGAGGGTACCAGTATGCACTACTGGGAATTCAAAGAAGAGAAACAGAAAAAGGGATATGTGGCTTCTCTTTCTGGTTACTTGGTTTAGTGGAAAATAGCGTAGGCACTGGGGTAAAACAGACCAAAGTCAAAGGCTGCATAACCCTGGACAAGTCTTAATTTCATCACCCCTAACATTGGTTTATTAACAGCATCTGCCCTCTGGGCCACTAGGGACGAGCTGGCGTATGCATGTGTACATATTATATAACAGTCTTGCACGGAGTGGGTCCTGAAACAGTTTTAGTTTCCTTTCTCTTTAGAAAGGTTTTCACTTGTTTGTGGGTAGAAATACTGCTACTAGGCTACTATGTTAACTACTTCCAGATTATTCTTTGACTCAATTAGGGGTGAGCGTGAGGAGGAGAGGAGAGTTTCTCTGAAGTTCAAGTTCTTATTTCTGCTCTGGAATAATAAATATGAGTACATTTGATTTCCATAAGAACTTTCAAAAGTAATATTTTCACTATGCCCATTTTAAAAATGAGGCACGGACAGCAACACGGCTAAGTCACAAAGTTCGTGAGCGGTGCAGTCAGAATTTGAACTCAGGAAGGAAGGCTTTGCTCATTATCACTCCACTCCGCTGCTTTCATTGGACTTCCATCACAAGAAAAATAAAGCTAATAGTTTTCTCTACCCACCTATTTTTAATTTACTTTACTATGTACACTACTACATGATAATACCACATATTCTATTTAGCTCTCTGCCATATGTCCACATATCCAACCATGGATTTTAAGGACGAATGAGTTAATGCATTTAGAACTGTGCCAGGCACGTGGCTGTGCTCACTAGAGAGAGAGTTTTTATTGTTATGTATGTCCATATAGGAGTTTTACTGCCCCACTTTTATACAGAAATCTCCAGCTTCTAAGTGCTTCCACACACACTGACTGATTTTCAACTTCCAATAACAATGAGGTAAACAGACCTGTTTTTCAGATTCGGTGATTAGAATATACCATGGGTTGAAATATGTCCCCCCAAACCAACATGTCAGAGTCCTAACCCCCGCTACCCAAGAATGTGATTTTGTCTGGAGACAGGATCTTCACAAGGTGGAGACCTAATCCATATCAACTGGTACCCTCACACCGAGGGGAAATTTGGACACAGAGGTGCACAAGGAGAAGATACTGTGAGGAAACGCATGGAGAAGAGGTGGAGGCCCTTCCGTAAGCCAAGGAGAAAGGCCTGGAACGAATCCTTTCCACACAGCCCACAGAAGAGACTAAGCCCCGTGACACCAGCGAGACGGCAGACCAGGAGAGCCCCAGGCGATGTCCCCGCACAGGGGCGAACACTTGACAGCTATCCAGAAACCAAAACGCCGTAGTTGGAGCTTTGGGATCCAGAAGAAATGGACACATTGCTAGAAACATACAACCTGACAAGTCTAAATCATGAAGAAACAGAAAATCTAAAAAGACCAATCATGGGTAAGGTGATTGAATCAGTAATTAAAGACCTCCAGGGCCAGATGGCTTCAGTGGAGAATTATACCAAACATTTAGAGAAGAATTAAAGCCAATCATTTTCAAACCCTTCCTAAAAATTAAAGAGAATTAAACCCTTCCAAGCTCATGTTATGAAGCCAGCATTAGCAAGACATGTAACATATTGTTTTCATGCATGCAAATCCAGGCCTTGAAAGCCATAGCATGCAGACAGACTTAGAAATGATTAATGGCAGACTAATGAGATTGTATAAGTATGCAGCCCACGAATAGAATCTGATAACAAATGAACTGCTAGTCAGAAGATATTGCATTTTGCCAAGATGCCATTCCTGTAAGGGCATCGTGTGCCACTATCAGCTCAGCAGCATCCATCATGTGGACACCACTGTCAAGGGTGTCGTTAGAGTGACTTCAAACACTGATAAGCTCACCCAGTTCTTCTACGGGGCTTATTTTAAGCTCCCTGGGTTCTTTGTCTCATTCTGAACCTCAAGAGCTTTTCTGGGAAGAGTAGTGTTCTCCCACGGTTCAGGACCTGACGTCGTGGCCCAGGAAAACTCTCCAACATCCAGCACAAGTTCTCTTGTTCCAGAAGGATGTCCACATTGCCCATGCGGGGCACATCTTTGAGTTCTAGGCTTTATGCGCTCCATCTGCAAACAGAAGAGGGTTCGCCTGGGGACTAGCATGTCCTGACACAGACTTGGAGGTGAGAACTGAGACTGAGTCGCTTCAGGCCCAAGATCTACAACATTAAGGTCAGAGTATATGGCGTGACGTCAGAAAGCTTGGAATCTCATCCTGGCACAGACATATTTGACCCTGTTTCCTTATGAAATCATTTATGTATTTTGAACTTCTTTCCCCAAAGCGTCCAGTTCACTGAATTTTGGCAAGAGTACAGACCCTGTAAGCCATACGCAGGTCAAGGTATAGCACGTTTGCATCACTACGGATGGTTCTTTCAGGGCCCTCTCTAGCCAGTCCCCCCCATGCACAAAGAGATGGTCCCCTTTCTTATTTCCGTCACCATAGACTCGTTTTGCCTGTAAAGATTTCATAACATGTACTCTTCGGGTCTGCCTTCTTTTACTCAGTGGGATATCTGTGATATTGATCTACATTATTGTATGATCAGTCATTTCCCCCCTTTTATTGATGAATAAAAGCCCTTTGTATAAATATATATGTGTATATATATATATATATATATATATATATATATATGAACCTTTCTTAGTTATTAAAATGAGTAGCATAATCTGAACTTGAGACCTAGATCCACTGCTATTGGCTCTGTGACTTTAGATAAGGCATTTGGTCCTTCTGACTTGTTTCCTTACCTACGTGACATTGGGGATGACCTCACCCCTACCTC
The DNA here is from genome assembly GCA_004026765.1 of Micronycteris hirsuta. NCBI lineage: Eukaryota > Metazoa > Chordata > Mammalia > Chiroptera > Phyllostomidae > Micronycteris > Micronycteris hirsuta. The sequence goes on from PVJI01000587.1 coordinate 93,396, forward strand.
CCTGTTTAACAGCTTGTAGTAAAGATTAATTACACTCGGCCTCTCCATCACCACTCCAGTTCACTCATTGTCCTCTCTTTCCTGCCTGGATTTCCGGTAAACCACACACAAGCGTGTGTATAGAACATTGTATTTCTGCAATGTATAGAAATCAATGTATAGTATATACTGCTTTGAATTTGGCTTCTTCTGTTCAACATAATGTCTGTGAGATTAATCCACGTTAGCCTGCCAACTGATCTTCCAGCTCCCATCACTCTTCAATCAGCAGCCAGGAAGGATGAACGTTAAGTGGGGCAGGTCAGTCCCTCCCTTCAAAACCTTCAAGGACTCCCCATCTCACTTAGAATAAAATAGACACTTTTCCAATCCCCACCTGGATCTACCTCCCCCTCCCTGTCCTGACCTCACTTCTTGACAGCCTCCCTTCACTCACTAGACTTTGTTCCTGGGTCTCCACCTGAAGAATGATTCTCCTCCACAACACACGCATGCTTGTTCCTCACATTGATACCTCAGCTCAAATGCCACCTTCTCAGAGAGGCCTTCCCTGACCTCTCCAACTCTCTAAGGTCGACATTAATGCTGGGCACACGAAAATTGCTCAATGGTCATTTGTCAGGTTAATGAAAAGGGGAGTGAGAGTGTTTTGCAGACCGTAAAACATAAAATGCATATAAACATCTGTTGGTTTCTCTCCGTAACAAACTCACATAACAAGATATATACTCATAAGTTAGACCAGGTCTTTGTGTTCACCATGAAAACAGACTGGCCTGCCCCTTTCATTCCAGAAGTTTACACTTAAAGTGTGGAGTAAGAGAAAGGAGACTGGAAACTATCTAATGATCTAGAAATGATAACTGGAAAGGACATTAGCCAGGTGTTCCGAGGGTGGGAGTGCAGTTTGTGGGGGGCTCCTATAAGTGGAAATGGGGGGGAAACTTTAGTGTTTTCAAGAAGAATGAATTTTGGTGTCATGAGATAATGGTGGGCAAAGACAATAAAATTATTGTTGCTGATTTATTTTTCCATTTTATCTTTATAAATTAGATTACCAGTGCACAAATTATACGTAAATAAAATTTAGTCCGCTATCTCCTAAACAAATATCATTTTCTTTCTCTTGAAATTAATCCTCCTGCTCTTAAAAATGCTGGCTGGTCTCACTGTGCACTCAAAACTCCAGGGCAACAAACGGCAAGACTTCAGTTCTCCTTCATTCCCACCATATCACCTAAAGAATACTGTTGTTTGTGCCCAAACTTGTACATTCATGTTGTATTATTTTTAATAAATTGATAAACTATGAGCACAAGAAAGAGTTGTTTCAATGAAAACTAAGTTGAACATCTTTGAAAAAGATCAGTAAGGGTGATTTATAACTGTATTTTTAAAATAGGTACGGGCAGTACAGTTCTAGAAGATTTGGGTGAGGTTGTAAAAATCTAGACATATTCTACACTCAGATAGCTTTAGGTGCCTCCAAATTCTTCCATAGTTTAAGGAAACTTAAACAGAAACTCAAATATTTGCTTTTAAGCAAGTTATTTCTATGCAAAGAAAAACTCTGCATCTATATCAAAAGATTTGCAAACAATACAATATACAGATAATGTATTATAGTATTGTACACCTGAAATCTATATAATTTTATTAACTAAAGCCACCCCCAATAAATTTAATGATTTTTTTTAAAAGAAGAGGAGAGGAAAGTGGAACTGAAAAGTCGATAAACAACAACACAAACCAAACAGATCACTTCATTTGCTGCGAATCCAGCTTGAGGATTATTACCCTATGACTGTTCAGTCACAAACAGCAGCGACTCTGCCTTTTTGCTGAAACCAATTTCAGTTGGGTTTTCAGTCACTGACAACTGAAAAATCCCTACCCATTTGAGCATTTTATATACTCCTCTTACTTAATGCCCCTAACAACCC
>PVJI01000587.1:95438-245187 GCA_004026765.1 Micronycteris hirsuta
GGGGGGGGGGGGGGGGGGGGGGAAGATGAGCAAGCAACAACTCTTCTGGTTAAGGAGCCGAAGAAAGGTATCTGGGTTGCTAGTGAGAGACCCGTGTTGAAAGAGCAGAGCCCTGCCTGTGAGGTGTTCATCCCCCACCAACTTACTCCAGGTTGTCTTGCTGCTTATGACACAGGTTTGCTTCCTGGGGATTCTTCAGTGCAAAGTGTAACACATGCATGTTATGAACCCCATCCTCTCCAAGTCTGTCCCAAAGCAGAGTCACTGCCTTTCCTGAATGTCTTTCATCACTGGAGAGGACAAGGCTTACTGAATGATGCATTTCATCCCTAAACTACCTTAAAGGGGGTCTGCTTAATGCAATAGACATTTTCGGATGATTCCTTCTGGAGCCACTGATCAAAAGCACAGCTAATGGGAACAGGTGAGCTCAGGTGATTGCTCTCTTTCAAGGGAGAGTGAACAAAATTCCTCCCACTAGGAAGGAGGCTGAGAAATCCAACCAAGTGTCAGACAGGCAGAGAAACCTTTTCCTCCATTTAGGCTTGAAAATAAATTTAGTCACAGTCCCCTGTAAACCTCAGACGAGACGTTACCATGTCTAAATGGATTCTACGACGCTGGCACCGTGTTTCTGGGTCGGAGCTGATAGGGCCTGGTGGTGTCGGTGAATGCGGTAGGACAGGAATGAAACCGACAGGGCCAGGAAACATCAAAAATCCCTCAGAAACAGAGCGAAGGGGAAGAAAGTCAGCCCGCATCTACAGAAAGGAGGCGGTTCTCACAGAGCTCCTGCGTGGATGTCCCTCGGAGGGAGTGCTTCGTTTCACTTGGCTTCCATGCCAATCAAAATGCCCCCTTGGCAGTGGATAAAACAAAATAAAGAAGGCAGAAATAAATGCCAAAACAAATTCATGCACAGAATGACCTTCCAAATGCTGCAAGGCCCAGCTAAGCTGGCCTCCGCCAAAATGAACTGAAAGGGCAAAGAAAAAAATCTATACTTTCACTTCAACTAGAAAAATGTTTTAAATGAGCTGAGGTACAAAAATATTCACCAATCTCTTCTTTCTTATGTGACCTAACATTTGATGAATGTCTCATAATGTGACAGGTATTTTAGATGTACTTTTCTCATGTTATTTCCTAATAGCACTGTGACACGGATGTCATTGTCTCCAGCACATGTTTAAAAAAAATAAGTAAGAGGTTAAATAAATTGTCCAAGGTCACGCTGGAAATAAGTGAGAGTGAGATATTTATTTTGTTTGACTCTAAAATACATCATAGTTTTCCCTACATTAGACAACCCCTCAAATTTGTATCAGAATAAGAAAAATCCTCCATTCAATACTTCTAAAATGTCAAGTCTTCTGTCTCTTCTGTTTGATGTCAATGAAGGGGCCTTATCTAAATGGTTGGCTGGCTGCAAATGGCTGAACACACATGTATAAGCTTACAGGTACATTTACCTACACCTTAGTGTGATGTCATTACTAGAACCTTGGTCCACAAGATTGGGCTCCAGTCTGGTGGTCTAGACCTGTGACCTGCAGAGGTTACTAATGAGAACTGACTCTTCATCTCCCTCTGCTTGGACGCTTCCCAGCAAGGACAATGCGGCCAAGGGCCATGTGCCAAGGCATACAAGTGAGTTTATACAAATAATGCCAGTAGACAAAGCTATAAAGAGTCCCAGGGCAACTAGAGGGAAGAAAACCACCTGTCCCCAGACCTATTGCATCATGTCAGCCTTGCACAAAGAACGCAATAGTTCTCTCCTTGTTCCAGCATGGGACCTTGGCAGAAATGCACTCCGAAAGGAGAGATCCCCTGTGTCGCCTTCCCTGACCCCGTAAGTTCATTTGGGACTAATCACCTTAGTACCAGCCACGGTGACGTTGGAATCGACACAGCCCAGGAGGCCTCTCTCCACAAGATGCTTTATCTTATGCATTGTGCTACTAGACAAGGAAAGGTGTCCCTATGTCCAGCACACTAAACAATAAAGCATAGAGCAAGAGGTTTGAAAAGTGAGCTAATGCAGAAGATTCTAACAACAATAGGTCATTAGATCAAAACATTGAAAAGTGCTCAGGTTCAGGGATCAGACAGACCTGAGTTGTAATCTGACCTCTGCTACCAACTAGCTGAGTAACCTCAGACAAGTTACTTAACCTCTCTGAACTTCACTGTAAAAGGACAAACAATGTAACATTTTCAAAGGGAAATAAAACAGCAGAACAGTCAAGAGTAAATCTTTGGAGTAAAACTGACCCCAGACAAGTTCTACAACTCAGTATCCACGTGATGCTATGTTGGGCAGTCAGTTTCCTCACCTTGTAAAAATCAGGCACACACACACACACGTGTGTATACACACATATATACATGTATACACACACATACATGTGCATACACACGAGGTACACAGAGCAACATCAGGGAAAACTAAAAACATAGCTGTAACTGAAAACATAAGAAACCCCATAACACTGTTACCACTCACACATTATACATTATGTAAGAGCACATTCAAACAAAAACACCTATCAATACAATAGGACAGTTACCTGTGGGATAGGAGAAGGAATGGGAAAAGGGCATGATGGGGATGAAAAATAAATTAATGAATGAGATGAAAGAGGGCTTTGCACAGATAAATACCTTTAAAAAGTGTCACAGACTGGGGATTGTGATGAATGCAACCCGCTGAGTCAGTCTTCACAGCCCAGCAATAAAATCAAAGGTAATAACTGGGTGTATCTCCCAGGGTGGCTGGGGGGTTTAGTGTAAAAAGCTCAGGGACGGTTTAGCAGAGTATCTGCTACATGCCCGTGACAATAATGGTTTTATAGGACCTTGAATGTGCAGCAATTCTCCTTTATTTCTCACTGTGAAGCATGGACTATCTTCTGACGGACATCCTCAAGTCCCTCTTTTTGGAGTTCAGGTCCTCTTTTTTTGCAGCAGAGGATGGCTGCAAAATTCAGTTTTTCATCTTTTTCATAATTCCAGTTTCCCAAAGGGAGAGGTCCCGTGACAAATACATGGTCCCATTTGCAAAGAACACAAGCAAAAAAGAAACTCTCTGGTGTAACATGGAAGACTATTCTGTGGCCTGTAAAATTATGAAGATGGTATCAGCTAAACGCAAATTACGTTAAGTTAATCATTTCTCATCTTTGATATTCAAAATGGCTTGGCTAGGTTACATTTCTTTCTGCGTCAGACTAGTAAGGGGGCACAGTGGTCTTGTCCCTTCTAATCCTTTATTAAACCAAAATTAAACATAATTTCTGAGCTCCATTATTAATATCCTCCCTCTGCAGACCCTATTGACATTCAGTCTAGACACTGCTGGAGAAACCCACGTCATGAATATCAATAAATGTGTTGCATAGAGATGGGAAGATATTAAATTATTTCTGAGCATTTGACAGTTGACAAAATGTTAGTATAATAATTAAAAGTGCAGACTGTTTAAATGCTACGTGAGTGTTCCTCAGTGCAGCAGTGTGCTTGTCCATAGGAGAACAGCGTCTTTGTTAGAAGGTAGCTTATGGAAGAGACTGAACTTTACCTTCAGTTCACTTTGGCCGTAGACATTTAGTGAATCCTCTGCAGACAGAGAGAAAAGGACTTGCTTTCAAAACACCATGAACAGGTATGAAGTGATATCTCATTGTGGTTTTAATTTGCATCTATCTGATGACTAGTGATGTTGAGCATTTTTTCATAAATAAATCAACAAACAAGTGCTGGCAAGGATGTGGAGAAAAGGGAACCCTGGTACACTGTTGGTGGGAATGCAGACTGGTGAAGCCACTGTGGAAAACAGTGTGGGATTTCCTCAAAACACTAAAAATGGAACGGCCTTTTGACCCAGGAATTCCACTGCTGGGAATATGCCCTAAGGATCCCAAAACACTAATTCAAAAGAACCTATGCACCCCAATGTTCATAGTAGCACAATTTACAATAGCCAAGAGTTGAAAACAGCCTAGGTGCCTATCAGTTGTTGAGTGGATTAAAAAAATTGTGGTATATTTACAAATGGAATGCTACACAGCACATAAAAGAAGGAATTCCTGTCTTTTGCAATGGCATGGACAGAATTGGAGACTATTATGCTAAGTGAAATAAGCCAGGCAGTGAAAGACAAACACCATATGATCTCACTTAGAAGAGGAATCTACTGAACAAAATAAACTAATGAGTAAAATAGAAGCAGAGGCGTAGAATCACGGAACAGACTGACAGCTGGGGGGGAGGGCTGTTTGAAAGAGGGTGAAGGGATTAGTCAAAGAACATGTGTGCAGAACCCATGGACATGGACCAGAGTGTGGGGATTGACTATGGAAGTGGGGGGCAGGCTGAACAGGGGTTGGAGGGGGGCGAAGAAGGGAAAATATTGGGACAACTGTAACAGCATAAACAGTAATCAAATACTTAAAAATTTTTAAATGCCACAAACATCTTGTTATGTAATTAATTCAGGAAAAAATTCAAAATATGTATTTAATTTTTTTATCTTCATTTTCTTTCTCCTCCAAGAGCAGACAAATGTAAATGTTAATAGATTGATTAGAAGTCAAAAGATGTCTAATTGGTAGCTGTTTCCTTCACTTCCACCACTCATCCTAACCCTCCTTCAACACCCCTCCCCCACACTCCAATTCTTATTCATTCATTCTAGACCAGGGGTGTCAAACTCATTTTCACCAGGGGCCACATCAGTCTCGCAGTTGCCTTCAAAGGGCCGAATGTAATGTTAGGACTGTATAAATGTAACTGCTCCTTAACTAGGGGCAAGGATCTCAGTGCTGCCACTGGGTAGAAACAAGGTGCTGGGCCGGATAAAACAAGGTGGAGGGCTGGATTTGGCCTGTGGGCCTTCTGTTTGCCACCTGTGTTCTAGAGAATGCCTGGGCTTCAATATTTTTTACAAGTTTCCCAGTTGTTTTTAATGCGTAGTCAAAGCTGGCACCTAACTAACTAAAGCAATGGTTCTCAAACTGGAATGGGCATAAGGCGTACCTGGGGTGCTTGCAAAAAATGTACATTTCTAGGATCCACTCTCTGGGAGTCAGGGGAGTGCTTGGCTAGGACACAGCATCTGCATTAAAAAACAATATCCAGGGATTTTGATTCAGGTAGTCCAAGGAACAGATATTGGGAAAACTAGATCATCTGCATTTTTCACCTTGAGCTTACACAAGCCCTTCACGCCAGCTGTTGCAGGGATGCAAACCAAAGGCAGGACTACACCTTGCTGCCCTCAAGCCAGGCACACTGAAAACATGTGCAGGAGTCAACTCTAAAGAACACGGGGAAATATGACATTTACCAAGCCTTTACTATGCTCCAGGCATTTCATAAATGCTCTCTAATTTAAGTCTCCAAGCATCCAGGTGGAGAGAAGTTACACATCCTACCCAAGACCCAAATGTTGAAGAGAGGAGAGCTGGAGTTCACCTACACTCTCTCTAAATCCAAAGTGCCTGGAAATGAAGGGCAACAGTCGGGGGGTGGGGCATCTAAATACCAGTCTCCAAGTCTGACTCCTCTTCTTCCTGTATGTTATGAGGCAAGCAACCAAACGCTCCCATTTTCTACTTCAGCACCTGCCCAAGCTGGGGCTGGGGGTGCTGAGACGTGGGGTGGCACCTGCCTCTGCCTGATTCAGTGAAGGCGAAGTTGCATGAGTTAATACAATACATGTGAAAGCACTTGGAATTTTTTTGAAAAAAAATTATCATGTAGATGAAATAAGATTTAGTCCATAAAAAAATGCTAACATAAAGAGACACCCTGTACAATTTGTTCATCTGCCCATTTATTCATTCATTAGACATTATTTCAGCACCTGTTGTTTATAGAACCCAGAAGTCTGGGGAAGGCACCGACTCTCTACAGACACGGCATTTTCAGTTTGTTGGGACGTGATGTGTGGATGGGAGACAGTGAGGAGTGGAGGAGACAGAGCGGGAAAGAAAAGAGCCGAGAGAAGTGGAGGTGGGATGTGGGTGGGCTGAACTGAACAGGAATAGAGTGCATTTATGCTTGTATAAATGTTTGACAGTTTACAAAATGCTTTAGAAAATCTAGCATATTTAATTCCATTCTCAGAATTTAACATGCAGAAAAATCACCTTGAAGAATACTGTTAACAGATTCCTGGGCCCCATGCTCAGGTGGGTCCGGGTTGAAACTGGTGGTTATAGGTTAAAGGGTGGCCCATGGACAGATCATGTTTTGAGTGGCACTGATTTAATTCTCAGTACAACACTGTAAGGCAGCTAAGGCTGGCATTATGGTTCCCATTTATCATTCCCACTTAAAAAAAGAAGAAGAAAAATTGAAGTTCAGAGAAGTAAGGGATCTGGTTTAAGGTCCCAAAGCAACTAGGACTTTTTGATGCCAAGCCTTGGGCTCTTCTCTGTGTGAATGATTTAAGCTCAATATTCTTTGAGGTTGTACATGGGGAAATCTGAATGATGACCATTGCCTTCAACGTGGAGAAGCTGCTGGGGTGACAGTTGCTATGGATACAGATATTGTCTTAATGGATTGTATGGAATTTCCTTTAACAATAAATTTTCTAAGAAATAGTCCCAACAAGATATAATCTATTTCTGCTCCTTAAGGAATAAATGTTCCCACAGCAGAACTAGACACCATTCTTATCTTCCTTTGGGGACTGTTGTGGGGATGAAATGAGAATTATTTTGATCTAAAGTACTATTGGTAGTTCCTGACACATAGTAGGTGGTCTATAAAAGCTGGTTTCCATGTTTCCCTTTTCATTCTTAAACCAGCTAATAATAACTGTGCACTAGTAAAACAGTAGAACTTACCCTATGCCTAGCTGTGAACTATTGTAGATACTTAACTTACATTAATTCTCATTACAATCCCAGGGAGATGGTTCTGTTAGTAACCCCACCTAAAAATGAGGAAACTGAGGCACAGAGTGATAAAGACCTTTCCCTATTTTCACACTAAATGGAGATAGAGCTAGGAATTCAACCCGGGCAATCTGCTTCCTGAACCTGCTCACCTAAGCATCTTGTGAAGTGGCTTCCCCAATTTGTCAATCAAGATATTTCAACTAATTGGGTTAAGGCAAGAGGAGTAATTCGACAACTCGCTGCCAGGCCTGACTTTTTCACCGGCACCAGGTGAGGCTGGTAAAGCGGTGCGCAGGGACTGCTGTGCAGGCTGTGGAAGTGGCATCCTGTTTATTTTTCTAGGACAGCGATCTAAGGAAACTGGCTCTCCTCTTTACTCCTCTTCTCCCTTCTTTCAGTCCTGAGTCTTTTTGGCAAAATGTACACACTTTTGCTATTTAATCCCTGTGATTGTTTGCTACCTTAACTGTCAGCTCTTGTACTCGTGAAAGGGTCTCACTGTGCCCTTTACTTAGCCATTGTGACAGTTCTTGGAAACACAGTTCTGGCGTACTCTCTGCGTGCAGGCAGTGTGAACTTCTGGGGGTACAAGAATGGACCCTGTGCCTTCCGGTGCTTTCTGTCTGGTGACAGAGATAAAGAGACACACTGAAGGAGTAATCATATTGCTGACTACAGAATTTTGAACTTATACAAGAGTCCTGAACAGAATAAACATGGTCTCATGAGAGAGTGTGAGAGAAGGAGTAGAAATTGCGTTGTCCATACGGTAAACAGGGTCTGTAACAGATGTCAAGGAAAGGGTCCCTGAGTGGGTGGTCTCTGAGCTGAGATTGAAAGGTTGAATAGAAATCAACTAGGCTACTTTGAGTCTGGCACTCAGGATCCAGGGTGGGAGGTGGGGATGGGTGGGGTAGGGCGTGGTGGGAGGAAAATGGAGACAACTGTACTTGAACAACAATTAAAAATAAATAAATAAAAATAAATTTTGAAGGTTAAAAAAATAAGGTATTTTTTAGTTCTAAAAAAGGAAATCAACCAGGCTCGAAGGGTAGGAGGAGGGAAGATAAGTGGAGTGTCTCTAAGGTGAGGTCAGTGAACTGAGAGAACACCTAATTCTGTAGAAGACCACTGGCAGACCCAGAGGGAAGCTGACTTCAGAGTGAAAAGCAACCTCAGAATGTACTGAGTGGGGCAAAAGGAGGTTTACTGTTGTTCCTGTGCAACATAACACGCTAATAAATAGTAACACAAGAATAAGCTGTGTTTTGTACACTTACAACTCTCAACCTACTTTTGCCTACTCCTATGTGTGCGTGTGTGCTATAGGAAGAACATAAGGTCGCTCATGGAGGTAGGAAACGTGTACTGAATTTCTACCATGAGCCTGTGTCTGTGCTAGACGTAAGGGATGCCACAAAAATGAACAAGGCGTTTTTTGTGTTCTGTGGTTGAAACTTGTTGCAAATTCCTCTAGGGTGAGGCCGTGTTTTACTCACCACTGAACCTTGCAGTGGGTGAGCTGTTCGTGAATATCTGTTTAATGAATTTTGGTCACTAATTTTACTTTGTTTTATTAATCAAATAAATATCAATGCATCCATTAATTCATATTAACTTAAAACATATATATGTGCATGTCTGTGTTTGCATGTATGCACACTCATACCCCAAAGATTCACATCAGATTTAATAAAGTACAATTCTCAGGGAAGGAACTTTGGCTCCAGAGGTCTTTTTAAGTAACCAGAAATTATTCATATGTACAGCTATGGTTGAGAACTTGGTTGTTATCAAGTTTCATTGAATAGGTCTGGATTCCTACTATAATATGCAAATATTAGAATTCAAACATATTTTGAGATCCGTGGTTAGCCACAGTTTTTCTCCCCCCTACAACTTGAGAAATACCATTATGGAATCCCAGTAGTATTAGTGAGCTCACCATCTCATGTGCAGACTGGGAAGCAAGCCATCCTTAGGAGGCTGTGTCAAGAATACTTTGAACTCTATACCCCTGACCCCTATAACAGGTCCCTTAAGGCCACTTAAGACAGATGCCCTGGTTAGGAACTGTTCCTGCAGGAAAATTCACTTGCTTTTTTCACTTGCTCATTTGCTTTTGTATCCTAGTGACTTTAATGAAAGCATAACTTTTGACGCCAACCAAACAAAACGATGAGCTTTGATAACAGACAGAGAATCTGAATCTTACCAAACAAATCTGCTCTCTGCTTATGACCTTAGCCCCACTTGGTCTGTAGCCAAGGAAGATGAATGTTTATATGTAGCATAATTAGTTAACAGTAGCTAAGTGCTTCAAGAGCTCATCAACTTGGCATTAAAGGACAATTACCCATCATCACTGAATTCCCGGGGCACTTGATGAAGCTGAGTCATGTACCTGTCCACAAGGAGGGAAAATGAGGCCAGGGCAGAGGGTTTGCTAAATTCCTGGAGCGCTCACAAACACACAGCATGGCCTGCCCAGCCACCGAAGCTCAAAAAGCCAATGAAGAGGAACCCACTGGGACAGACAAAAGTTAAGGTGAAGAACGAGCACCAACCCTCCTCTAGCCATCTCACCTCAGCCACGTGAGCCCCTGTAATAACCTGGATCTGCTCCATCTGTGATCGCCTCCATTTGTTTTACAGGAAGCCTTCCTTTTTTGGAAGGGAGATGTTAAGCTTTCCAGTGCCTCCAGCAAAACATGTTAGTGCCTTGATTCCAAGGGCGTGGATCCCATAAATCTGAAGTAGCTCTGGTTTCGGTGGGAATACTGAAACCTTTCTTGGCTGACGCATCTAGGAATTAAGGAAGCGTGACAGCTTTGAACCGTTGTCAAAAGCTGCAGGGAGCCTCATTTCTGGAAAGGGTGTTCCATTTTCTGTGATTTACTTTGGAGACATTTCCTTCTTACGTCCTTCCCTTGTTCCCTTCACCTACTTTACTTCTACTCCTCTTTTGACTCTACCAGGAAAGAATATAATACCAGGAATGTGCAGACAAAATAATTTAGGGAATCTATCATTATGCTGTGTTGGCAAAACATAAAATTTAATTATTTTTTCAAGTGCTTAGTTATGAAAAGATATGTATACCTACAAATACATGCATTTCATGCACACCTCATTTTTTTTTTTTTTTTTTTTTTTTTAAGAACAGGAATTTGCAAGCTTGAGAAAGAAATCTTGTCACTACAAGTGCCCGGAGATTCTTCTTCTAATTGCTATGCTGAGTCTCCTGTTGGAGAAAAGAATATTGTTGAAGGGAAGCACTTACTTATTATAAACTCAGTTGAGCGAGTTTTCAAGTAATCATGGTGGTGTCGCTGATGAAAGCTCGATATTTTGTGTTCATCTGTTTCCTCATGCATTTGACAAATTTGCATTTATGTCTAACTGTGTAGCAAGACCAGTTTCTAGGGGATAAAGAGAGTAAAGGCAAACCAATAATAATAAAACCTGCTTTTGAGATATTACAAAGTTATGAAGAAGAACTCTGTACCATATGTTCCAAGGAAGAATATTGAGATGTCTCAAAAAAAAAAAAATAGTACAGACACATATTCTGAGAACTGGTAGGAGGGAGGCATTGGTGATATATAGTGCAGGTGATTTCAAGCTATAGTTCAGTGACAGGAAGGCAACTGGCTAGGCCTTGAAGTGTGGTGAAAGTATGAGAATACCTGGAGAAATCCTGTCAGGTCAGGGAGAAGAACTGAGAAATCAATTGTTCTTGGTGACCTTGAACTTGTAAGAATACCCATCTGCTTGGTTATGTAATTTAGTCTCGGTACTCTCAGAATGTAAGGGAAATGCACAGAAAAGGCAGTAGGGAGTAACCCATGGATAGGGTTGATGCCAATAAAGGTCAAAGAAAAGAACAGACAAGAGTGGTTCAAAGGTGAAGTGCAGAATCTAAGATGGAGAGAATGTGAAATAAGTGGGATGTAGTCTCTTTGAGGATCTACTAGGTCTCAATGAAGGCAAGTGGGTGGAGGTCCAAGAGCCTGAGGATGTACATGGTCCATGTGGTTAACAAAGGCACGTTCCACAAGACAGAGTGAGAATAAGGGGTAAGTGAAGAAAGGAAACTCAGAAAATCACCGTGAAGAGGAAGCATTATGTAGGGACCTTAGTTTGTCAGTTGCAAGAAAAATTGCAATTTGGGGTAAAGCAGAGATAGTGGGGTCAGACGATTGATAAAGATAATGAGACCTAATGCTCTGTAGCATTTGACTCATTTGAGCTAAGAAGACCTGACAGTTCTGGTATGGACTTGCCTTCCTTCCCTCTGATCCTTAGATGAAATATGACCAGTGGAAGGTAGAAGAAGAAGAGAATTTGAAACAATAGTGTAGTCCACGGCTCAGGAAACTCTGTGTGTGATAGGCAAAATGATGGTTCTCCCAAAGATGTCCACATTCTGATTTTCCCAGAACCTGTGAATATTTTACCTATGTGGCAAAAGAGTCTTTGAAGATATGACTAAGTTAAGGATCTTGAGATAGAGAGATTATCTTAGATTATCCATGTGGGCTCAATGCAATCATAAAGGTCTTTGTAAGAGGGAAGCCGGCTGTCGGAGCAGGGAGGTGATACTACACTGCTGACTTTGAAGACTAAAAAAGGGGGAGATGAGCCAAGGAATACAGACCGCTTAAAGGAGCTAGAAAAGCCAAGGAAATGGACTCTTCTCTTGAGCCTCCAGAAGCAAAGTAGCACTACAGTCATTTCGATTTTAGCCCAGAAGGACCTATATTCGACTTCTGACCTCCAGAATGATAAGAAAATAAATTTGTGTTGGTTTCAGCCACTAAGCTTGTGGTAATTTTTTAACAACAATAACAGGAAAATAATACATTGGGTTTAAGTGTAATCTTGGCAAACATATTCTTAGGAAGACGTTTGCATAAACGAGAACCAGACCAGACATAAATGATGGTGAGTATATTGTTGGAGGCACAGAGTAAGGTAGGTACAGAGGCAGGTGTAACAGTAAGGGAGAAGGTGAGTAAACAGGGGGTTAAAATATAAATGCTTATCTCAAAGAGATGCTCCAAGCAAGGAATGGGGAAACGTTGCTTAACACAGTAACCTGGAATATAATAATTGCTAAACATGTGTTTCAAAAATGGTTTGTCAGAGTTGACTCTCCTGCATATGAGGTGATCTCCTGGTGGGTACAGAACTCAGAGACTCAGAGAACATGCAGTGTGCTCCTCCCTGAAGAATTTTCTACAGACAAAATTGAATTTTGTTGAATATCAAGGAAAGCCTTGAAGTGGGGAAAGAAACTGTGCATGAACAGGAATGGAGTAGAAGAAAGGGCAGCAAAGGATAAGCTGCATTCCCATCCTGGTCCTACCTGTTTGTCTGGCTGTCTGCTTCCAAAAGCTTCAGGGTTTTTTAGTGCCAGCTGAGCATGTTACTTCATTCCACCTGAGCTGCCTCACTGAGTCATTGCCCAGTCTTCACACCTGCGTCAACTGCCTGAGATCTCTTTGAGATAGAGCCTGTGCTTACTCATCTTGGTATCGCCATCACCTAGTACAATGCCCACCGCACCCCCCCCCAAAAAAAGAGCCCAATAAATATTCATTAAGTGAATGAACAAAGGGATAGGATTCTACTCTTAAAATATTTAAAGACTCTTTGCAATGAGAGGGCATTACAAGGCAGTGAGTAATCTTGTGCTCAGATTCGTGGTCCAGATGAATAGTTCCCAAAGGCTGATCCACACCAGTCCTCCGACTGATGCCATGCCAGTGAAGATGCTTGGTCCCCACCCTGTGGATTGTGATTCAGCAGGTCTGAGGAAGGGCCTGAACATGTGTTTCTTTGACAAGTCAGCAAGGATCCTGAAGGCCTGTGAACTCTTGGTCTTGACCTCAAAGAAGACAGAGATTATTATGGACTAGGGTAATCAGAGAAAGATTCATTAAGTAACGTTCTGAACGGATCCTTCAAACACAGGCAAGTTTGGGTAGATGAAGAAAAGAAAGAACAGCAAGGGCAAACTAAGAAACAATATTCTGTATCATTTGGTCTTTCCATTGAAAATGCCATTCATAATCTGTATCACTTATTTCTGCATAATAAATCACCCCCAATTTACTGTCTTAACCAACAATCATTTATTTCAGTTTATTAGGGTGAAGAATTTAGGAGCAGTTTGGGTGGGCTTTCCTGACTTGGGGTCTTTTACGAGGTTGCTTTCAGATAGTGATTAGGGCGGAGCTTATGCTAAAGGATTCTTTAGTCCAATGCCTGCTTTGGAAAGACTCAAAATACTGGAGGTTGGAAGAGCTGAGGCACCCTGGACATCTTTCTCTATCTCTATGCTGTCTCCCTATGTGGCTCTGCAGCCTGGTGGCTTCAGATAATTGGGTTTCTTACGTGGTGACTTGGGGCTACAAAATCACATGTTCTAAGAGAGTGCACTGGTAAGAAGAGAGGGGCAGAGGGGAGGAAAAGCAAAATGGTGGAGCACGTATGGAATCCAAACATGCAAACGGGTGAAGAGATGAATTGTAGATAGACAAGGGAGCCATGACCTTTGGACATGCTTCATTCAGCTTTAGCCAAACACCAAGAGGTTATTCAGAGCTTCTTACTGGTCCACAGTATGGACTGTGTACCACATAGAAGAACCATGATAAAATACACGAAACTCAAAAAGTAGTACTTAATATGGATTTATCTTTAAAATGCAATAAACCCTTCAATTCTGTCAGCAGTTTTAACAGTCCCTGAAGGCCAGGAATCATATACATAAAAGAGTTTGAGCGCCCTGCCTACTACTTGATAAACTTTGTGATCCTGAGCAAATCCTAAACCCCCGTCCTGATCTAGCTGTTTATTTCTTCAATTCCATCTTTGTAAAAATACATATTCCTCAAGCTTCACAGTAGAACTTTTTGGACTACTTGCTCTTTCTGAAGAAGCATAAACTCTTTCATGACTCTTTGCTTTTTCCCCATAGTCATCCTTCTGCTTGAGACACTGTCCTTCCCCACCTCTTCCTGGCTCCAGCAGGTCCTTCCTCTGCCTCTGAGCTCTAGTAGTCACAGCTCCTTACTGGAACTGTCAGATTCCCTACACAGAGGAGCCTGCCCTGTGGGCTCTGCCAGTGCTGTGCACGCATCTCTACCGTTGCCCAGGTCTTACTGTTTTCACTACTAGATTCCTTAAGAACAGGTCTATGCCTTAATGATTTCTGTCATGTCTGCAATGGGCATAATGCCTGACGTTTAATAATCTATCAATAAATATGTATTGTGTTTAAGTAAACAAATGGGTGCATAAAGGCAAGAAGGAATGAACTATTCAAAAATGTGAACCACCCAGTTTTTGGCCTGATTGGACACTAATATATTGGATTTTAGAGGACATTGACAATGTCATCTTTTCATGGTCACTGCATTGTCAAGATTTAAAAATAAACAGTAAGAGAAAAATCTATCTAGTTAACACAGCAAAGGTTGTTTGTTTGTTTTTCCTTTTGAATCTATAGCCTTCTGCCCTCTTTCTTGCTGAAAATCTTGTGCAAAAATGAAGGTGAGCTTGGGAAGCTCCAAAGTTGATTGATATCTTTGTATAAGTGCCCAAGCCTCTTTTAAATTTTGGCTACAAGTGATGGTGCACACCATACACCATTTTCTGCACCAAAAAACTGTAACACGAGGTGAGTTCATTCCTGGTAGGCTGTGGATGCCCATCAAGTGAAGAGGAATGGCAATCTGACTCTCATCTCATACCTCCTCACTGGGGTAGGGCCAAACAAGACTGGAGGCCTGGCCCTGACTCTGCCACTCCAACAAGATGTTGAGCTAGAATGTGAACCAGTGGCCACAGATCCCTGTTGTGAGCTTGCCACTGACCCTCTCTAGCAATTTGAT
Organism: Micronycteris hirsuta; assembly: GCA_004026765.1. Lineage (NCBI taxonomy): Eukaryota > Metazoa > Chordata > Mammalia > Chiroptera > Phyllostomidae > Micronycteris > Micronycteris hirsuta. The sequence goes on from PVJI01000587.1 coordinate 110,257, forward strand.
TTCATTTTTCTGAGCTTCAATTTCATCCATGATTTAAGGATTATGACCTCATTGTGCTCAGCTCAAAAGAAAAAAAAGTTTGGGGGGGGGGTTGGTGAACTGTTCTGAAGATCGAGATAAACTTAGAAAAATCACCATGCCTGTTTCTTAATACATAGTAGATATTCACAGATGCTAATCTTCTCCTTCCTTTCCCACTTGAGGCTTTGCAGAAGAGAACATTCTATCGGCCACGAAAAGAGGTCACTTCTGACTTTCCTTTTCTGCTTAGTAAGGATAGGGTAGGGCTCCGGTATCTTGCATATATCTCTCCAGCTTGCATACCCCGGCACACCCATCCACAGGGCTTTGTTTCCTTAACCTCAAGTTATGTAATGAGTAGATGTAGGGCCCTGGTTTTATTTCCACAAGGACCTGTTTCAAAATCCCTGCTGACTGCTCTCAGCTGTGAGTGCACGTGGGACGGGGAGAGGCCCACACATGTTCCCCACTTGAAGCCCCAGGCCTGAACTAGGTCATGCAATCATGGCATTTTTCATCATTTCACAAGCTGCTGCTATAACAGCAGGTTAGGGCCACAGAGACTAAAGCAAGAATAGGTAGTTGCTTAACCTTGCTCTGTATTTACACATACGTGTTGGCAGGGAAATAGTGACTCATGCCCCTTGCTGGAATAGGACTGGTAGGTCAGCTTCTAATGACTTTATATCAAAGGCTACTTTCCCCACCTTCACGTAAATCCTCTACAGCTGAATTTAATCTCTGGAAGTACAGGACATGTTAGGAAGAGAATTAACCTGTACTGACCCCTAGAGTACCATTGGGTAACATCGAGGGAGTATATAGTTGGTATCTAAGAAACTCTCAGAGCCTGTGGCAAATGAAATAAACCACCCAGCTCAGTTCATAACTGATGATCAGACAGGTTAAATACTTTCTCCAAGCTGCCAATGTTAATAACCAGCAGAGTGGGGGCTCAAACTCAGACTCATCCAGCGTCATAGCCCATGTACCTTACACTTTGCCACACCACCTCCCTGCGGTTCAAGTTGGGCATTTTGCTTGCCCCACTGCTCATCTCCCTGAAACTGCCATTACGCTTGGACCTGCTGAGACTGTCGTCATAGTGGTACCTCTCCTCTCTCTGCCACTTGTGGACTCTATTTGTAACTTCATAGCAACTTCATTTTTTTAAATATGACTTTTTTTCTTAATTCAAGCTAGCTTTATCCAGTCTAATCACACCACAAAATACTGCATGTCGAGTTCCTTAGTCATTTAGCCCATATGACACCAGGTTCTGGTCAGCATCAGACCATCTTAAGAAAAAGCCGCAGGTCTGCTGATCAAGGGAACAGAGTTTTGGTCAAACTGAAGATAACATCTTGACTTCAGTTGTGCTTCAGACCCCGGCTCCTGAAAGCAGAATGACCCTCCCAACCACAGCCTCACAAAGTAGACAGAACTCAACACGGCTGATGGCAGGACCCGATACAATGATCAACTACTCCCTACCCTAGCCCCACCAATGAGCAGAACCCGTAACCCCAAGTCCATTACTCACTGTGACTGATGATTCTTCCCCATACATAATCTACCTTCTAGCAGCCATTGGGTCGCTGGGTTCTGGAGCATTCACTCACCTGTGTCCCTGGGCTTGGCACTATTTCCCAAAATACATCTTTACTTTCTTTGCTGCAAACTCCTGTTCACGTTTTGTTGGGCTTTGATGCATTAAGCAAACACCTTTAGTTGAGTAACATATTCTAGCATTCTGGATTTTAGTTAAATCACCTTGTTCAGAAGGCAGATGAATAAACACCAATTTTAAAACACTCCTGATGAGATTGATTTCCCTCATTACTTTTTCTGAGGCCAGGTTGTTTCGTTCTTTTTGGATTCTGGAAATTATCAATAGATAAACTTCTAGTACAATCACTTTTTTTTTGTTTGGTTTTTGTTTGTTTGTTTTTAAGTAAAGTCAGCCTGGGACTGTTTGTGTTGCATGCACCCACAGAGCCTAACCACTGTAGAGCACTCAGGTAACGACCTGGTTGAATGCAGCAGCTCCCCATCTTAAGACAGTAATTCTTCACCATTTGCAAGCATGAGGACAACTTGGGGGTTTCAAAACACTGACATCTGGGGCCAATCCACAGGGTTTCTGATTCGGTGAATCTAAAGGAGAACCTGAGAATGTGCATTTCTAAGAAGTTCCTGGATGGCCCAGGGCCACGCTTTGAAAACCACTGCCTTAAGATGTCCAAATAAGTACACTCTGATGGTCTAGTGACTGGGGGTAATTGATGGACGCGGCTGTGTCTTCCATGACACCATCTCTTCTAAACGCCATCAATAAATATGCAGTTCAGAGTTTAAAAGAAGAACTCGCAGTCACTCTGGTCTCAAACTTACCTATCCCTCCCTGTGGGTTTTGGGGTTTTGTTTGTTTGTTTGTTTGTTTTTGGTATATTTTGTCTTTTTGTACAAGGCAAGAGCCAAAGCTTCTTTTTTAAAATCCCAAAGCATGTAATTTTTTTTAGTTAATAAACTTTACCTTTTAGAGCAGCATTAGGTCCACAGCAAAACTGAGTGGAAAGTACAAGTCCCATGTGTCCACTGTCCCCACGTGTGCACAACCTCCGCCGCCGCCGTGCGCCACAGAAGCACATCAGCTAAAATCCATGAGCCTACGCTGACACAGCATTCTCAGCCAAAGTCCACAGTTTACACTAGAATTCACCCTTGGTGCCACACGTTCTATGAGTTTTGACAAATATATAATAAAATGTATCCACTGGTGTAGCATTATATAGAACACTTTCACAGCTCTAAAAAACCTCTATGCTCTGCCTCTCCCAACCTACAGCTACTGATTTTGTTACTGCCTGCATTGTTTCTGCCATTTCCAGAATGTCATATAGTTGGAATAATACAGTATGTAACCTTTTCAGAGTGACTTCTTTCACTTAGTAATATGCATTTAGGTTGCCTTCATTTCTTTCTTGATTGCTCATTTCCTTTAGGGACAGAATCACATTCCCTTGTCTGGATAATTCATGGTTTATTTACCCACTGACCTACCGGAGGACATCTTGGTTGCTTCAAAGTTTTGGCAATGATGTACAAAACTGCAATAAAGATCTGGGTGTTTGTGTGTGAACCTAAGTTCTGAATTCTTTTCAGTAAATACCAAGGAGCACCATTGCTGGATTGTATGGTGCGAGTATGATGAGTCTGTAAGGTAGTGCCCAACTACCTTCCCGAGAGTTTGCACCACTTTGCACTCCCACCAGCAATGAATGAGAACCTCTGTGATTTCACATGATCCTCAGCACTTGGTGTTATCAGCATTCAGTGTCTGGCCATCCTAACAGGTATAATAGTATCTCCTTGCTGTTTTAATTTGAAATTCCTTAATAACATATGTTAAGTATCTTTTAATATGCTTACTTGCAATCTTCTTTGGTGAGGTCCCTGTTGAGGAATTTGGCCTGATTGGTTTGTTCATTTTCTTATTGTTGAATTTTAAAAGTTCATTGTATATTTTGGATAAGTCATTTATCGATATGTCTTTTGCAGGTATTTTCTTCCAGTCTGTTTCTTTTCATTCTCTTGACATTGTCTTTCACAGAGCAGAAGTTTTTAATTTTTATGAAGTCCAGCTTATCGATCATTTCTTTTATGGATCTTTTTTGGTCATGTATCTAAAATCTCCATATCTAATGCTAGCTAGGTTTTCTTTTATATATTTTATGGATAAATGTTTCTGCCCCCTCAAAATTCATATACTGAAGCCCTAACCTCTAGTTTTATGGTATTTGGAGGTGAGGCCTTTGGATGTTATTAGGTTCAGATGAAGTCACAAAGGCAGTCCATTGTGGTGGATTAGCGTCCTCGTAAGAAGATGAAGAGGAGCAGAGTGTGTGATTTCTTGCCATCTCATGCTTTCTCTCTTCACCATGTGAGGACACAGTAAGAAGGCAGTCTGCAAACCTGGAAGAAGGTCCTGTCCAGGAACTGAATCTGCTGGCACCCTGTCATGGACTTCCCAACTTTCATATTTGTGACAAATAAATATTTTTTGTGTAAGTCTATGATATTTTGTCATAGAAGCCTGAGTTAATGTGTTTATCTTCTAGTTATTTTATCATTTTTCATTTTATATTTAGGTCTATGATCCATCTAAGTTATTTTTTGAAGTCTGTAGGGTCTTTGTCTAGGTTACTATTATTATTACTATTTGCATACAGATGTCGAGTTGTTCCAGCATCATTTGTTACAAACACTATCTTTATTACAGTATATTGCCTTTAAAAGTTGTCAAAGATATATTTATGCAGGTCTGTTTCTAGGATCTTTATTCTGTTACACTGACCTATTTGACTACTCTTTCACCAACACCATACTGTTTTGATTATTGTAGCTTTATAGTCTGTCTTGATATCAGATTGTATCAGTCCTCTGACTTTGCTTTTCTTCTTCAATACTGAGTCGGCTCTTCTGGGTTTTCACTTTTCCATGTAAACTCTAGAATCAATTTATTAATGTCAACATAAAACTTGTAGAGATTTTAATTGGGGTTGCATTAAATCTATACCTCCGGTTGGAAAGAACAGACATCTTGACATACTGAGTTTTCCTATCCATGAACATGAAGTACCTTCTCATTTACTTATTTTTTTCCTTCGATAGTTCTTATCAGAGTTTTGTAGTTCTTTTTCACATAGATATTGTACATATTTTGTTAAATTGATACCACAGTATTTTATTTTGAGGGAGAGCTAATATAAATGATAATGTGTTTTTAATTTCAAATTCTACTTATTCATTGAAGGTAAGACAGTGATTGGCTTTGGTATATTGACCTTATATCTTGCACCCTTGATATAATCACTTATTAGTTACAGGAGGGTTTTTGTTTTGTTTTGTTTTGTTTTTTTGGTCAGTTCTTTGGGACTTTTTATGCAGACAAGCAGAGTTTTTAAGAAATGGAACAACATAATGATTAAAAACATTCTTTTGTGATAAAAGTAAAATTATTCATTACAGAAAGCTTGGAATCTTAGGGAAAAACATTGTTAGAATGTATGAGTACCTACTGTGTCCGAAGAACTACATTAAGCGCTTTATTGTTATCTTCTGATTGATTCCTGTTGACAACTTCCTGACATAGGTAGGTGCTGCTGCTCTCATTTTGCACATGGAAAATGGATGTCAGAGAAAATAATTAGATGCCTCAAGACACACAGTATCAAGAATCTAGCTGAGGCAGTTTGACTTTAGGGCTATCCTTCTAACTACTATCTAATGCTTACCCCATCATACTCATCAGTCTTTCTACCACCCCACTCCACTCCAGAAATAATCAATTGCAGTATGTTATACTTTCTCTAAGTTTTTATTTGTTTCCTGGAAAACCTATGAAAAAGATAAAAAAAGAAAAAGCATCTAAATTAAGGGGCCATTAATAGCATATTTGGGAGGATAATAAATTCATTCATTTACTTATTTAAAAACATATATTGAGCATCAACCCTGTGCCAGGCATTGTTGCAGAGATAAAGCAAAGGCAAAAATCCTTTCCCTAGTGGGTCCTGCCTTCTAATGATGCTGCCATGATTCTGGTCTCCTCTTCAGCGCACTGCCTGCTAGAGTCGCTTTCACATTTTTACTTTGCACAGATTTGTATTAACTTTTTAGTGACTGATCTAGGAAATACCGCAGAAATTCTTAATTTTTCATAGTATATTTAGAATTCATATTGTTCTATTTCATATAAAATGTAGAAAATTAACATCCTTATAGATCCATTTATTCCACCAGAATTGTGATATATTTATGTCTATATACATTATTAAAGCCCCTAAGACAATGTTATAATTTTTGTGTAAATGATCATATGCATTTTTTAAAAAATTATTATTTTATATTTAAATAGACACTTACAATTTCGGATACTTCTGATTTTTTCCTGGAGCTCTAAATCTCTATTTTCATGTTTTTTTAGTGTAAAGGACTTTAATTAGCCTTTGTTATAGTCTTAGCTTTTCTTTATCTGCAAGTATTTTTACATAAACAGTTTTCTGAAGAATGTACTTACTCAATATAGAATTCTGAGTTCACAGATTTTTTTCTTTTAGCAGTATAAAAATGATGTGTGTTTTTTGTCTTTTGACCTTCATAGTTTCTTTTTTTAGTATATTTTATTGATTATGCTATTACAGTTGTCCCAGTTTTTTTCTCCCCTTTATACGCCCCCTGCCCTGCATCTTCCCACCCTCCAGCATTCACCCTCCCTCCCTCACTTAGTTCATGTCCATGGGTCATACATGTAAGTTCTTTGGCTTCTCTATTTCCTATACTATTCTTAACTTCCCCCTGTCTATTTTATGGCTACCAATTATGCTTCTTATTCCCTGTACCTGTTCCCTTCCATTCTCCCCCTCTCCTTCCCTACTGATATCCCTCCATGTGATCTCCATTTCTGTGATTCTGTTCTTGTTCTAGTTGTTTGTTTAGTTTTTGCTGTTGTTTTTTAGGTTCAGTTGTTGATAGCTGTGAGTTTGTTGTTATTCTTCTATTTCTTAGATAAGTCCCTTTAACATTTCATATAATAAGGGCTTAATAATGATGAACTCCTTTAACTTTACCTTATCATAGTTTCTGATGAAAGGTCAGCTGCCATTCGAATTGTTGTCTCTCAATAAGCAACATGTCATTTTACTCTGGCTGCTCTATAGATTCTCTTATCTTTAATCTTCATCTGTTTTGTATTTTACTTATAATGTAGTTATGTGTTTTCTTTGTATTTATCCTGTTTCGAGCTTACTAAACTTCACGAATCAGCAAACTTAAGTCTTTCATAAAATTATTTTTTTTAGTAAATTTGAAAAATAAAATTAGTCTCATTCTTTATTTTCTCTTCTTGTTTGACTGTAACATACAGTTAGACTTTTTGCTAGGGCCCCACAGGTTTACTCCAGATGAGATCATTTCTATCAGTCCAGCTTCAAGTTCACTGACTTTTCTCTTTCTTCATTTCTATGTTGAGCTCATCCAGTAATTTTTTTCTTCACTTGTTTTTTATTTCTAGAATTTTTATTTGTTTTTTTATAGTTCTATTTCTTGACTAAAATTACCTATCTTTTTTATTTTCCTTTATATCACTGAACACAGTTATAATAATCAGTTTAAAGTTGATTTATTTCAAGTTCTAACATCAAGGTTATCTCAGGTTTGGCCTTCACAGATTGTCTTTTCCCTTGAAAATGAGCACACTTTTTTAAAAAAATACATCAAATAATAATGTTGGGTTATATCCTGAACTCTGTTGTATTTCTCCAAAAGTGTTTTGTTTAACTGGAAATTAACTTAGTTGGACTCAAATTGTAAAGTCTTTCTCTTGAGGGTTAGCTCTGTTCAGCTCTTTTATCTTTAGCTATGCTGCTTTTAGTCTGCTTAACACAGAAATGCTCCACCATCAGCTAAGGTGGTGGACTCCTTATCTCTGACCCTCTCGTTTCCAGAAATCCTTCAATCACTCTCCAGTGGCTCTGGTTACCCTGAGCACTGCTATCTTGTCAGAAATACCATATATTTTCTATTGGCATGTTAGCTGTCCTATGTGGCACTGATCCAATCTCCATCAGGCTAAAAGCCAGAGAGTGGATAACTCATACAATGCCATCCTCTTCTCAAAGTTTTATCTTCCCTACGGGATCGGCCTGCTCCTACTCATTTCTCAGTGCTTCCATGTAATTGTTGCTTTATATTTTTTTCAGTGTGTAGTTGTTATCATCAGGGTTTTGGGTCCACTAAGAACTTTCTAGAAGTATATTCTCTGTTTTGGTTTTAACTTTGAAAAATTAAAAAGTTGTAGCCTGGGTGGTTCTCAAACTCATTTTGAAAATATAAAGTATGCCATGCACTTCACAAGGGTAAATGCCACCACTTATGTAGGCCAACTTCTCACGTGTACATTGAACAATTATTTCTAGGGTTTGCTACATGCTAAGGCATATAAACTCTGTATCATCAGGAAGTTTACAGTGAATAAAAGGGACAAGCTAAATCAGCAATTATTTAAGTAGTGCTTCTGGGAACTGATACAAGAATACGGCTATCTGGGGAATCTTTTGCTGAGAGAAGACTGCAAGGGTGTGTGTCAACATTTAAAAATCTACTTCCTTATGCATCATGTTTGCACAGAGCGCCTTGTTCTGTTCTCAGTAGCTGCTCCTCCAATACACCATTTTCATTATGAAAATGAAAATATATCAAGACCAACTTGTTTTTCCCCAAAAAATATCAAGGTTGGTTTAACGTTAGAAAATTAATTTAAAACAATTTACCACATTAATAGATTAAAGGGGGGAAAATCCTATGATTATCTCAATAGATGAAGAATAATCCCTTGACAAATTTCAGTATCTTAACAAACTACAAAAAAAGCTTCCATAACTTGGCAAAGGGTGTTTACCAAAAGCCTAATACAAACATCAGATAAGGAGCTATTTCAATTATATCCACAAGAGATATTGTCTTAACAATAGGATGGTGGCCTATATTTGGGGTGGTGGTAGAAGATGGAAAGAAAAAGACAGGAAGATTTATGATCTCCTAGGTGGCAGAGGACCCATCACACGCCTATTTTGAGAAGCGCCTGCCCTAGGGCACTGCACATGTCCAAAGCATGCTCACTGACTGAGGGATGAGGGAGTGCCGTGAGACACTGCCATCACTGCAGAGTCATGCAGCTTAGAGATTACTATAGCCTCCAGAAGATTCCCGCTTACAGCTGTGCTCTGGTCGAAGTCTACTAGAGTGCTCACTGGATAAATCACTCCATTTTTCATATTCGGTTGCCAAAAGACCTTATCTGTCTCCAAACTCAAACTAGAATTTTTCAGGATAAAATTGTTCTGGATAATTGTTTCCTTTGAATAGTGCCCCAAATAACAGGTTGCTCTAAACAATACAAATTTTCTTTCAGTGATTGAAAGTTATTAGAAAACCGTTTTACCTGCCAGGGTATTACGAGATGAAGCAGAGGGGGCACCAGGTCAGACCTGAAGTGACTGGGCTTTCAGCCCTCCTGGGGTTATGAACCAGGTTAGTGACCTTTGATGGTGTTCGAAATTTGGGGCCCCTATTTCCAAAGCTGGAATGTACTACTACATGACTTACTCATAGATCCGACAAATTAAGAGTTTATTATGTATTAGGCATTGTGCTCCCGCCCATGTCATACAGATGTTGGGGAAATCAACAGCAATAGAATTTAGGGAAAGCGCGCTGTGAAAGGTAACTTGTGACACAAAAGGCTGACGGGTTTAGGGTTTATGAGAATCCAATAGCTACTAATTTGTCAAATGAGTCTCAAACGCCCCTTCTGTATTTGCACTATGCTAGGTTTCAGGAGGGTGTTGGCAAAAATAGATAAGCACAAACTCAACACCAGGATCGTAATGCACTTTCTTTGCAATGTAGAAGAAAAAGCATGAACCCCTCATCTTCCTTAACCGTATGTATGATCTTGATCAAACCACTCAACTATCTTTCTATGAGTTCCTGAAACATATCTGTAAACAAAAACTTGGAGCAATGAGTTTATTTGGAGTTAAATCCCAAATAATGGGAGGGATGGGGAAAGTGAGACAGAGAAGGGAAACAAAGCAATAAGTGCCTGAATGATACATTACCATGGTAGGTCTTTGGAGCTCAATCCTTCTAGAAACTGTGTCAGCAATCCTCAAAAACGCAGCTCAGAATTGTCTTGCTAAGGGACTGAGCAGCTGGGATACTTAGCCACTGATTCTTTTCTCTCATTGTGTGAGAGTTGCCCCTGGCACTTCAAGGCTGCTGTGCATGGGAGTGAAAAAGTACTTGAAGTCAAACTTTGTCAGCTTCAGGTGAACTCAGTGGTAAGCTTTGGGGATGTGCAGTAGAAAATCAACACCATCTGTTATAGTAACCAATCTCAATTTTAATTTCCCAATTTGGAAATAAAAATTCTGTATGCATTACACAACAGCAGTGGGCATTAACATTTTCTATATACATTTTTGTTAAGAAGGAACGTTTGTCCGAAATGCTTTGGAGAAAGGGTGAGAGCTATGAAAATATACATCGGTATGGTTCTCACAGCTCATGAATCTTATGACCTGGGAAGCAGGGGTTATAAGCCTGTGCTGTCTTCATAATCTCCTTTGAGCGTGATCCAAGAGAAGATTTTGATAGGGACTTGATGAAAGGGGCCAAGTAGAAAAGTTTGGGTTCACTGCAAGTGTTTATTTAACTCAGACACTTCAAAAGCATTTATTGGAGAAACATTTGCAGATTCATGTCAGATGAATCAACATCCTTCACCCATATGAGAGTCATAGCCCGGGGCAGTGAATTTAGCTAGCTAACCTGCAGCTCACAATCCAGTGTCAAGTTTCTGGCTGCCTTTCACATCCTGGTGCAGGAAGGGCAGCCTGAGCTGGGATTGATAAAGGACCATAGTTCTCAAACTTGAGCATTCATCTCAATCACTTGAAGGACATTTTAAATCATATGATAACTGGGTACCACCCCCAAAGTTTCTGATTTAGTGGATCTGGAATGGGGACCAGGAATTGGCATTTCTAAATATGTTCCCAGGTGATATTAATGCTGCTGGTCTGCAGATCACATTTTGAGAACCACTAGTTTAGAAGAAATGAGAGTCATACATGAGTGGGAGAAGGTTGGGGTAGAGGTTAGTAACTTCTCTTCTCAGAGTTGGCTTATAAATCTGGGACCTAATCAAACATCAGCCTCTTGTCCTTGGTTTTCAGAGATGTCAGTGCAGGTTCATAGTCTCAAAGGATATTTCTATTCACTTTCTCTTATTTTGCCCCATTCCTAACCATAATATAGTACATATCTTTACCACCTCTCAGGATTCAGACTAGCCTTCCAAAACAAGACCGTGCTTGAAAAAAAGTATGGATTTTCAGTAATTAATAGACTACATGCAAGAAAGATGGAATGACTAAAAATGAATAAATGAGAGAAAGAAAGAGGGAGGAAAGGACTAAAAGGAAGAGGAAGAAAGATGCAGACAGTATATAAAATTATAAGTATACATTATGTTCCAAGTTCTATGACTTGAATTTTCACATACTTTAGAACGTTGAGGTCTCACAAATGTTCTGTAAGACACATACCAATACCTCCGTGAGGATATCGAGGTTTAAACAGATGAGACTTCACAAATAGACAAGACCAGAGGTTTTCAATTCCAAGTCTAGTGAAATTTCTGCTGTTCTTCAACATCAGGAAAATTATGTCTGTATGGCAGGATCACCAATTATTTGGAACAGGGAAACAAAGTCACATGGGTGAAACGGTGGTTGCCTCAAATGTTCCGCAGATTCTTGTATTTAAAATCATGGTATACTATATGGCCCTTCTTTCTGGTTCCCTAAACTTGTTGCAAATCCAGGGTACTTCTTACTGTGTAGCTCTAAGTAATCTCCCTGCCTTTATATTTGTTACTCTCACTGCCTGGGAGGCTCTCTCCATTCTGGGTGGGGGCCACTATGCTGCAGACACCCTTGGCAAAGTGCTCCTGACCCAGGAAGAGATCTCAGTATAGGGCTTCAGAAAATGCCCAGGAAGGTTGGCGTGGAGCCACAGACCTACCAATGCAGGAACCTTTGAAGACCTCACTCTCTACCCAGATGGAGCCATGGTATAACCCCACAGCTTAGCGATTGATGGTATTCAACCTGGGGAAGCATTTCAACATTCTAGAAAGTGCCTGTCGGAAGATGAAATGGCTGGCATTTGAAGATGACTGTTTTTCTATTCCAATTTTATAAAGTCTACACAGATGCTTCTAGATTTCTTCATTTAAGACAGGTCACTGTTAATATTTTCTATTAATCACTTCGGTCCTGCAGTACATAGCGTTCCAAATACGCATGCAGGAGCGTGAACTACAAGGAGGGCAGATTTTGCTGAAAGATAAGGATGATTCCTGCCAGTGAAATATTCAGATATGAGATGATCTCATGCAGGCATCCCATTCCCCCTTGGGTGGAATTAAATGTGAGATTACACAAACATTTAGAGGGCATATTATAGAGAAACAGACAGTGGGACTGGGTAAGTGCTGACCTCTTTGCAGAGAGTTTGGGCAGAGTGGTTGAAAACATGGAATCCAGGGAGAAATGAAAATCAAATGAAGACTCCATCACTGACCATTTGAAACGCCCGAGCCATTTAACTTTGGCAACACTCCACTGAAGATGCAGCCTGGGCATCAGTCCAACAATACCCAGATTCCGAAAGGAGACTCGACTGGAACAAGACGCGACCTCTTTGAACTTGCAGGTAAACACAACTGCAGAGGTGCACCTTTCCAGCATTAGGCAGTTTTTCTCAGTACAAACCACAACCAAATTTAAAACCTTAAAGCATAAATGATATTCAAATACGTGGTTCCTCACCTGGGCCAAGAAAGAACTAAGAGCCTGGAAGGGGATTAGAAGGGTGGAGATCAACTATGCTATTTGGTGGTAGCTCATTTGCATACAGAAAAAAGAGATTTGACTATGAAGCTGCTCACACATGTAAAAGAGGACGCCGGCCGTTTAAAATGGTGTAATCTAATCTCCAAATTAGAACAGTGCTACGTTTTTTACATAATTCAATCCTAATTTGTTTTTCTTTTAACAATAAGCCCTAGTGATGCTAAAGTTAAGATCTGGGTCTACCTTACTTGTATAAATTATCTTAGAATCAAGACTACTGCAAACCGACAGAAAGGCAGTATTTAATGAAGTTTTTTAAAAAAATCCAGAATTCCTTCAGTGAAAGATCTCAACTGTCAACACATTAAAAATCAAATTCCACATGAATGGGACTTGCCATTTGAAGCCCTTCTCTCCTATCCTGAAAGCATTCTGGAACAAAGTGTTATCTGAAATGGTGAGCATGTGTGCATGTATGTGTGTGCAAGTGCCCACATGCATATGAGATGCATGTTTGTGGCAAAACCAGAGGGGAGAGCAAAACGGATTGTTTTCGAAACTTGAAGCCCAAAAAGCCAAAAGAGGCTCCCACAAGATCCCCAAACAAAGGTATAAGAAACAGAGGAAGAAGGGTACAGGGCCAAGACCCCTGACCCCAGGAGACCTGCGTGGAAGCAGCCAGCACGTGTTTCATGGTGGGCTTTGCAGGCAGGCCTTCCTGGGTTTCTGCCTACACCACTTACAAAGCCCGATGACTGAGAAAAGTACTCCATTTCCCCAAACCTTGGCTTCTTTACTGGTGAAATTGAAAGAATAATACCCATATTACAGAATTACAAGGAGACTTAACTGAGATGATACACAAAATATTTTGCACAGTTCCCAAGATCTAAGTGCTTAATAAATGCAGGCTGCTGTTATTGGGGAGTAAAAAGAGAAATGTGCAATGCAAATGCAAGCTAAATCCACAGTCTGAACTGTGTTACTCAGAGCATACGGGACACCAGCCGACATTGAGAGGCTCTGATAGCAACCACACAACGTCACTGTGAGGTTTAAATAAAATTACACACACAAACACAATTACATGTAATTGCCTGGCACACGGTAAGCATTTAGCAATTCATAGCTCTTATTTTTATTAAAAAATTTCTCTCGCCTATAATTGTACTTAAGACTAATCATCATGCTACAAAATGGCCTTGTTATAAATAGTCAAGTCACAAAAAAGGAAAATAATACAAGGATAACAAAGCAGGAAATATGTCTGACAAAAAAATAAATTAAAACAATGATACTATTTTTTATATAATGCAGATTATTTTTTTCCTTTTCATGATAAGCCCTGGTTATGCTAAGGATTCATTAAAATGAACATGGTTACATTTTACTGTTGGGGACGTAAATGGCAATGACCCTTTTTGAAGTCACTGAGCAGTAAGTAACAAGAGCCTTCAAGTGTTCAAACCTCTACCTAATAATACTATGTCTTAACTAACATCTAACCTATGGAAATAATTTAAGATACAGGGAAACCTATAAATGTGCTTCTCTGTAGTATTTTTTCCAATAGCAAAAAATGAGGAACAACCTAAATAATTAAAAGAGGAGAAATGGCTGCTTATGGAACTTGTACTTTGGCCTATTTATTCAATGAAATATTATGCAACTATTAAAAATAATGCCAATAAAGAGTTTAAAATAACCTTAAAAGCTTACGATGTCAGGTTAAGGATAAAAGCAGTATAATAAAATTGTTTAAATAGCAGGTTCACAGTGTATAAAACAACTTATTAAAAACTAAAAGAAAGTACACTGATTTAATAGTGATGATCTGAGGATGCTAGTAATTTTTCTCCATGGTATTCTATATTATAATTCTTTTCTCTAATAAGCATGCATATTTATTCATAATAGCAATAAAAGTCCAATTAAATTTCCTTTAAAAATTTCAGCAGCAAGATTTTCTAGTACAGGGGTCAGCTAAAGTACAGCCCACAGGGCCAGTCCAACCTGGCACCTGCTTCTGTAAATAAGCGTTAGAGCACAGCTACATGAATTCATTTGCGTGCTGTTTACGGCTGCCTTTGCACCAAGACGGCAGAGGTGAGTAGTTGCAATAGGGACCGTACGGACCACAAAGCCCAAACTGGTACTACCTGGCTTTTTACCAGAAATAAACCTGCCAACTTCTGATTTAAAACACTGTGCACAGAAGATACAGCCAAATAGCTTGAAAGTATTGATAGATGTTATTTGACCCAGAGACACATTTCAATGATTCAGTAGAAAGTGTCTGTCCAAGGATACCCTCTGATAGGCCAGCATTGAATGCATGTCTTGGAATAGTTATCTGCAATCTTCACAACAGCCTTTTGAGAGAGAGTAGCAGGTAATTTCCTATCCTTATGCTGCAGATGAGGGATGTGAAGATCAGAAACTTCCATCACTTGTTTTCCTAAGGGTCCACACAGCCATGAAGAGAGGAGGGTGGGGCGGGAAGGAGGATGGAGATGGGACTTGACTAATGTATGGTGGGCCCGAGATTTGATCACGTTTCTACTCCAGAAAGTTTAGAAACAAAACACATGCACAAGGAAAGAAAGTATGAGGACAAATTGTAAATTTTCACACAAATCTGGAGTTCACAGTGGAATGTCAGCACCGCATCGGATTTTCAAGTACGATTTTGAGATGCCACTTTTCACGTTGTAGTGACGTGACTGAACAAACACAGACTGAGCCTCACTTCAAAATTTTTCAATTCTTCTTTTTAAAAACTTGATTATGTGGTTTTAAATACTAAAAGGCTCTCTTTAGACTTTGGTTAAACTCACAAACAAGCAAACAAATGACAAAGATCGGACTTGTGTAACTTGGCTGAGCAATAATAGGCTGTCTTTAAGCCACAGAGGCCTAGCGGGTGTAAGCTATTCCACACTCGATGAGAACCTTTGTCAAAGCATCTACCAGCCATAGGAGAATTCCAGAAAAGCTCCTTATTTGGCAGCGTAAGTGCTGGAACTCAGCAACAGTTGAGGATGTCTGAAACTGGAAAATAAAGTTTCACGCTGCACTAAATATAACTTCCTGCCAGGCAGGTAGGGGCTGCCTGCCAACGTTTGATGGTTGTCACGATCCAAAAGTCATGAAGAAGGCCAACATTTGGACAACTATAATTGCTTTCAAGATGGGTAAATTTGTCCTATTTAGGAGGAGACAAGGCTTAAAAGAATTAATTAATTACCTCTCACTCCAAAGCTTTCTAAACTTTAAATAGAGGAAGCTCATCCTTTACTTTAGTATAAATAGAATCTAAACCAAGATAATAAAATTGCCTCTCCGGCTGACAGCATATGTTTCCATGGAAAGAGAACTCGGAATATCTACTTGACAAAGTCACTTGAAAAGCGGTAAACAGAAATAGTCAGAGGAAAGCCAATTGCAACAAACAGTGTCGACCAAAGGACACCTTGGAGCAATTTCTGTCAGAGAGTAACCCCTCCAAGGGCAGGCAAAAGGTCTTTTCCTTTTTACCTGTGCTACATTCCTAGCACCCAACAGTTCCTGGTACATAAATAAAGGAACTCTCAAATTCGTTCCTGCCAGAGACCATGAAGAGTTGATTGCTGGCTCTGACATACATGGTTGGTGTGACTGAGACACTCATTCCGTCAAGGTACATGTGCAGCACCGAGTCTGAGGTCAAAGGATTCTGCATTTAGTCAGAAATGGGGCTTGGCGCTTCCCAGAATGAAGAAGACAGGCAGCTTTTCTCAGAGACTGGTAAAGCTGAACCTTGGCAAAGCTGTGAGATGTGATGTTCATTTTGTCTATTTTTTTTTTTAAGGAAGCATTATGTCCCCAAGAACCTAGCTTTGGCACGATGTCCTTCTACAGCTCAAGGACTGTGACATGCAGCACCTCTCTGTCTCCTGGAGAAGTCCTGCTTCTCATTCCGGCAGAGCCTTGCTAAGTCATGGCTGCAAATTCAAGGGTGACACAGAGCTACAGGAGGTAGGTAACATGCTAGATGACAATATTAGGATAATAAAATTATCCAGAGAAGACATGAAATGGATAATGCCTTACATTTTTATTTAAAAAATTATGATTTTCTGTCACTGTAGAACACCAGGGAGGAATGCATTTCAGGTTGGAAAAAATCTAAGGAGAGGTAAGGTGGGTATTTCACAACAAGTCGAAGCTGAGTCTGGAATGTAATAAAACTTAATAGAGACAAGCAGGGGGAGAGGGGTGGCTCTGGGAGAAATACTCAGGACATTCAGAGAAATTTAATGGTCATAATGAAGAATATCACAAGGAAACCTGCTATGCCACTTCCTGGGTCATTTACTATCTCCAAGCCTCAGGGTTTCCACCTATAAAATGGAAATAATAAAACCAACGGTGGGTACCATCATAAGGATTACATGACAATGAAGGTACGAGTTGTTCTGATTATTAGTGTCATTTTTAACAGTAACAAACTCAAAGTTTGAACTCTGTTGGGACAATTGGAAGAGTCCCAAAAGAATGCAAATCGCTATCAACACTCCAGTTTCACTGAAGAAGAATCTGGCAGAATATGTAAGTTACTAATGTAAATGTATACCAAGCCGGTCTTTTGGATTAAATGGGATATAACCTGGAAAACAAGGCACTTGGGGTGGATCCCTGTCTCTCCAGCTTTGTTTTCAGCCGTTCTTCCCTACAATGGATGTGTCCACAGCCACAACGCCTTCTGCCTTTCGGCCACTCCACCTGGAATGTCCTTCTCCTACCCCCTTGCCTGTTTATCTCTTCGAACTCCCTGCCCCCAAAGAGAAACTGCATGTATTGATTTATTTTGTAATCAACAACTGGCTGTCTGTTTTAGACATGGAGAATCTGAAATAAGTTTTGATCATTGCTTTTAGTTCCTTTGCTGTAGAAATACTATAAAACACAATTTCAGGATCTTAAACAATTAAGATACAGCTTCCCACCAGGGTGTGGGGGCCCGGGGAAACTGACCATTTCCTGCATGTAAAATGGCATATTATTCCAGGGACAGCCCCAGGAGGAAATCTTAAGAGTACCTTTCAGTCAGAGAATTTGAAAGCACTTCAGGAACATGAATAAACTTATTCTTATTCATGAAACACACACATCTATTGATGCTGATAATAAAATCTTTTCTTCAGCATTCCTGTGTAGCCACACTTGCGATGCATTTTCTCACTGGAGTCTAACCTCCCTTGCGGTCTCCAGATCTGGGCTGAAACTCAGTAACTCTAACCTTTAGAGTGTGCCTTGGCTGCCTTCAGGAACAGCGATTTCTCTGTTCAAATCAAGGGAGCATAATGAAACATTGTCTGCTACAATACCAAACATGGGAGGTTTCCGCTCAACTAATTGGTAGGGAAAACATTTTGCCTTCATCAAATGGCCAGGCCTGAAGTCAAAGATGGAAATGGGAATGGGGTGGGCAAGGATGGGGAGGGCAGGCAGACCATGTGAACAGGCCGGGAAGAAAAGTCTGCTGTGGACTGAAAAGCTGTGGCTGGGGCTGAAATGAAGAGAGTGTTTGGGTTGCTTCCACTGTCGAGGAAGGAGAGGCAAATTAGGACTGAAGAGACTTGAAGTCTAGACGAGACTCTTCTACTAAGAAACCTTGATTCAGTTTACTCTTTTGCCAAATTAGAATAATTGTTGTGTACAGAACTCTTCAACGCATATTCTGCATGAAGCTCAGGTGAGGAACTAAAATAGGTATTAAGACTCATAAAGCAACAAACTCATAAAGCTGTGGTTTTGAATCAGGTGAGAGTTAGAATAAAACTAGATTTACAGCCCTGGCTGGTGTAGCTCAGTGGATTGAGTGTGGGCTGGGAACCAGAGGGTCCTGGTTCGATTCCCCATCAGGGCACATGCCTGGGTTGCGGGCCGGGTCCCCAGTGAGGGCCATGTGAGAGGCAACCATACATTGCTGTTTCCTTCTCTGTCTCCCTCCCTTCCCCTCTCTCTAAAATAAATAAATAAAATCTTAAAAAAAAAACAAACTAGATTTACATCAGAAGATGTTTGCTGAAACATGTGCCCTATTTCTTCTTTCAGTAACCCCCTACTTTGGCATTAAAATTTTAAATTATTTATTTAAAACACTATATACCTATGCAACAAGAAATCAGTATCATCATCAACAACAGAACCAAAACGGAACACATTTATTGGGTACGCTCTATGCACCTTGTACTGTGCTAAGACATTTAAGTACATTACATTATTTAATTCCTATCACACCCTATAGGCTTTGTGGTATCTCAAATGAAGAAGCTGAGCAAATGAGGAAGTGTGTTTAACTAAGTACCCCAGTAACAGAAGCACTGTGCATATTTCAAAACTTTGGGAAACATAATCACATTCTTCATCTGGGAATCTCATGCCAGGGAAATTATTCTAAGGACAACTCTCAGTATCTGGCCCCTTAAATTCCCCCATCTTCTTCCTTTAATTAAAGAACACCAGGAAGTTTGCTTTACCATAACCTCTTCTTAACACTAGGTCTAGTTTCAGGTAATTGCAATAGAGAGAAAACTTAAACCAGTGTTTTAAAAGATATAGTAGCGGTTTACTGTGCTAGAAGCCTATGTAGACCCAATGTTGGTAGCCTCATTGACAGACTATGTGACCTTCAGCAGGTCACTTAATCTCCCTCATCTTTGGAGGGTCTACTCTGCTGTAATAGAAGAGGGCTCGGCTGGATGGTCCCTACACCTTTTTCCCCTACAATTAACATTCTCTGTTGAGGAATTTAACCAGCTGATCTAGATGTTAGGAACCAGTCTGTCCCCATTACAAGACAATACAGGTGGTAGGATGTGGCTGCGGGCAGCAAAGAGTTTTCCAAGTACCCGCCTGATTTTACCAGGTCAGTGGTTTTCAGGTCTGCTTATGAGTCAGTTGATCATAGTAAAGCAATTAAATAAGGAATGACAGAATGATTCAGTAAAAGAATACAAGAGAAAAGAACACTGTGAGTTATAGCAATGGCAAAATCTCAGTCAAAGATAGTAGAGTTGTTAAGAGAATAGACTTTGGAGATATTATTTCAGCTTATAATTACATCATTATTTATATGATTACTTAACATTTGTCTTTCTCTCTGAGCTCTAAACTCCACATAGCTATGGACTACAACTATTTTCTTCACATATCACCCACACACATAATGTCCAATACCAAAGTGTTGAATAAATGAGTAGTAGATTCAAACTTCAGCCTTCCTTCCTAATAGCTTTTAAGAAACTCAACTAGTCATCAAACTTCTGCTAGTGTGAAATTCACCTGTAAAATGAAGACAACACGAGTGCCTAACTCTCTGGAATTTTTCAGAAGAAAAAAAATATACCCAGGTATAATAAAATGGTGAGTATAATAAGAATAATGCATTTGACAAATTCTCTCACCAATAGTGTAAAACACACAGTGGACCATATCCAGTGAGTCTGGACCAGAGAACTCTGCTTGTGCCCCAAGCCAAAATAGGCCCCCATCCACTCCTCCCAGATTTGAATGAACTCAACATCATCAAAGCCAGTAGTCGACAGCTGGTCTCTCTTACCATGAGAATACACTCAGGACATGCAGTTGAGGGAACCTGTGCATCCCAAGAGCGGGCTGAACCTGAAAGAGAGTGCAGAATGAAGGGGGGCTCCACGTGCTCAGGTCTCCTCTGCCAACCTCTCTAATGCTGACAAGTTTACACATTCTGCCTCCCTCAAAGAAGAGTGCATAGGTGGAGAAGAGATAAACAAGGCCTTGAGAGTCTTCCTAATACTTCCAAGAAGACAGAAGTCCCTGTTTAATGGGCTTGGCCAGAAACATGGGGAGAAAGAAAATGAGATACCTCACAAATCAAAGTGCAATTTGCACAGGATTTATCATGATGTTTACATGTGAAGTACAGTAGAAGTTCTTTTAACTGACCTCAGTATCACTCCCCACTCCTTGAGCCATTCTGATGGACTTCCATAATAATCTGGTGCTGGTTTCTAGGAGGCCAATGTCAGGTATTTCTAATTTTAGCCATTAAATTTTATATGTGCCAAGAATCTGTTGTACTGACTTCCAAAGCTGTTTACACTGGTGAAATTAATTGATTAATAAAAGGCTATTAAACTCATCTTGAAGAGGAAAAGCGTTTTATTTCTATGAAAATAAGTGCATATTTTAGAAAAGATGATAAAAGCAAGCTTTCATAGTGGTTCGTGCAATGCTGTTGTAAAAGATTGGGAAAAACTTCAAAATCTAAAGAAAACTTGCCTTCAGATGGCTTTACATTTTTCTCCAATCAAAAGGAGCACAAACAAAAGGCAGAGGTAAATGTATTAACGTATTGTGGCTGTAGTTTATGAAACAAAGATGATACAGAAATCTATTTTATGGATTTGAAGGCAAGGCCTTAGCCCTTCATTAGAGGACTGGCAAGAGCCATGTTGGCCTGTATGTTTTAAGTGAATTAAGATACACTTTTATTTTTTAATGAGTTGTTGAAAAAGGCGTCATATGAATGATGTGAATCAATTATAAAATGAAATCCCAAATATTGCAAAAGTTTCAGGAAAGTGACTTGCTTGAATCATACTGAAAGACATTTACAAAGATCTGGCTTAGATACATTAACAAATGAACAAGAGAAAATTAACCGAGACCATGACACCATGAATTAAAAGTGGTTGATTTTAATCACCAGGAATTCAGAGAAATTCTTAGGAAAATCCAAGACCCATGGAATGTTTTTGCAAAAATCAATCTCTTTAGATTATGCTGGAAAAGTTATGACTGTTTCAGATAAAGTAGCTCGTACTTCACTGTTAGCACATTGCTCTGTGGATATCAAGATATCAATAACGATAGGTATTCATATATGAACATATTACTATTAGAAATAGCATTTGCTGTACTTGCCTTTGCCCTCTACCAAAATGCAGGTACTAAGGAGCCAGTTTGCTATCAGGACTTTTCTTCACAAGCATTGGTCCTATAAACCAGCATAGGTTATGACTACCTACCCAGAATAAAATTGTTCCCTTGTAAATGCATTTTTTTAAATAATTACTTTATTGTTGTTCAATTACAGTTGTCTGCATCCTCTTGCATTTCTGCATATGAATGATCACCCAGCTGTTTACCTAATCTTCCCCAAAGTGCTCATGTGCCCAGCAATGAACAATATTAGTAATTGATCTGATACCTCATCCCTTATACTGAGGTACACCATAAATTCAACTAAGTTCCATAAATATTTGATGGGACTCATTCATTCAGTTATTTTCTAGGCTTTATGATTTAAAAAGAAAATTAGGAAGAGAGAAAGACAAAGGAAGGAAGAAGGAAGGAAGGAAGGAAAGAAGGAAGGAAGGAAGGAAGGTAGGTTGGTTGAGAGGGAGGAAGGGATGTTGGGAGGGAGGAAGGAAGGAGAAAATAAAGCTTCTGCCTTCTAGAGCTCATAATTGAGCTAAGTACATTGGCAAAGAAATAAACATCTCTAATCTAGGGTTTTACAGAAGAGGCAAAATGAAAAATAAACAGAGAAAGTTCCCTGTGATTCTGAGTCTGTCTGGATGTTTGGGAAGAGGGGTAGGGTAATTTGGAGATGGGCCAAGATTATTTCAAGAAGAGGTTTTGGTTGTTTATGCAGGGCCTTTAAGTATAAATAGAATTGTGACTGATTAAAAGTAGTGAGGACAAACATTCCATATCTAGCAGAACTGGGAGAGAATAGGAATGCACGGAGAACGGTTGTTGGTTTGGTGTGACTGAAAGGAAACCTGCACGTTCTTAAAGTGAGAAAACAAATGTAGCACAGTATAGTATAATATTGAATGTGGTGCAGATATTGGAATATTCTCAGTAAATTTCTCACTGAAGAATTATCAAAGGCAGAAAGAAGCAAGAAGGACCTGAGCAACTGGACTGAGGAAGCGGGGTGGGAGGGAGGGATTGGGTCATGATACATTGTAGTCAGACCCATCAAACTTCACTGCCGAAATGGGAGTGGAACAGTGAGGTGGTACAGACCATGGGAGAGTTCAAGTTGAATATTTTTCCCCCCTTGTCTGGAAGACTACCTTGATAATGGTACCTTTTCAGGACCTTCAGGTAGAGGAAGAGAAGCTCCTTCAATTAAGCAATTACAGAGCTTTTGAGCAGGCTCATTCCGGCAAGTACCATGAATGCAAATTTTTACCTCACTGCACTCCATTCATTCATTCACTCATGCATACAGGTAGCATTCATTTGGATCTGTCCTACGTCAGGCAGTGTGACGGTCAGAAGAGACAGAGAGGAATCAGAGGCTGTCCCTTCCCTCGGGAGCTTTTGAGCTAGCTGGAGAAGGTATGTGTGAGAAAGACACGGCCACATTGCACAGAGGGGACCAATCTACTTGGGGACGACTCCCTTTTGGACTGAAGGGGATCATGCTCATATTTTTGTCCTTTGCTGGCTCTCCAACTCCTCTTCTCAGTTAATCCCTCTCATGTGCTCAGAAGGGAGGTCATGCCTCCTGGAAGCTGGCCAAGTGGGCATCAGGCACTCAGATTTCTCAGCTTTCACAACACCAGCAGTGGCTTCTTCTACCTGTCAGATGCCAAGAGTCGGCATCTCAGAAACTAGTTGCATTCTTTCCCCACAGGAAGTTCTCCTTCACCCCTTAGGGAAGTGAAGCAGTAAAATGGTGGAATGAAAATTGCTCAGGCTCAAAGATAAAGTCTCGGACAAAATGCAAATTCTCATATACATGCCTGGAGTTTATTTATAAGCAAATAAATGGAAAAATCCATTATAGCACCCAGAAAGTAAGCCTGTGTTTCTAGTGATTTACAAATCCTACAGAGAGCTTTAGCAAAATGCTCTATGCACTTCAGAATATTATCCATTCATTAAAATCGTTGATATTAGCATGAAAAGATCACCATGATAAACTGTAAAGTGTGGAAACATTAGATTACAAAGCAGACAGTGTAGCGTTACCCTAAGCAAACAAATAATATATATCAACACTCATATATGTATAGTAGCAATATTACTTTTAGGTGGTAGATTACTGAAGATTTACTTTCTTCTTTATACTTTTCTGTACTGACTGATTTTATTACACTGAACATGCAATATCTTTATAATCACAGGAAGTAACCAAAACATTACCATTTTGAAAATGACGTATATTAATAACTTCTAAACATATGCTAAAAGGGAATATAGTATAACAGTACTAAAAGGACTAGTAGCAAAAGTAGAAAACGATGAGAAAGAATCATTTCTTTACATCACGCCATCCTGTGAACTCAATGGAGTTCCATGTTAACAGTATTCAGTTTGTAATAACAATAATGACATAGAACAATTTCTACCTTGATGGAAAACTATGCAGTATGTACAGCACGTTAGTCCAAATTATCTACTTCTCTGTTTACAGGAGCTATTTTACAATTCTGCGCCTTATAGGTAACTGAGAGCAATGCAAAGGGATGCTTGTCAATCACGTCCAGTGAAAGTTCAATTGACTCCCCCCTCCACTGTAGAAAAGACTAATTTTCCCTCCATTTGCACATGCATTTTAATACTTGATCTATAAATATTTCTGTTCTTGAGATCTCCTTTGAACTGGCTGTTCACATCTCATTAATTTCCTAATTAATGAGTTAAATTAGATCTTTAATATGGATTTATTTTTACATTTGTATGAGAGACATGATTTTATATGTTTTTTAAAAATTATCTTTTAACAATTATCATGTTAGTTAATATTTACTAAGAACTTTCTGTGTGCCTGGCCCGATTCTAAGTGATTTTTATGCCTCGGTTCATGGCATCTTCACTACTCCTGTGAGGCGCTCATGCCAACTCCACCTTCTAGATGGGCACTCAGTGCTCCCTAGACGATCAGGGATTTCTACAAAAGGAAACAGGGAGTGTGTGGTGGAGCAGAATTCAAATTCAAGCTGAGTCCAGATATGTGCTTCACCAGACAGCAACACCCCAATTTTCCCAGAACTGAATATCAGCAAGGTTGAAATGTCTCTTACTTTCTTACTTAATAAATATTTTGAACACCTACTATGAGTCAGACACTGAGCTGAGTTTTGGGAACACAGAAATGAAAAAGTCGACAAAAATCCTGGATTTTTATGCATCCTCGGATTTTGCCATTGTTGACTAGAAGTACATTGCTGATGTAGCCAGAAAACCTATTTCCTTTAAAAGTTTATTTTCCTCAAGCTTCTTTTCCTACCCACTTCCGGTCAACAGGCACCATTCAATGGACTGGAATTACAACTTCTAGTAAAACCACCTTGATATCATCTCGTATCCTCCTGTCACTTGGTACAGAGTGCATTCAAATAAATCCAGAAAAGGAGATGAGTAATAAGTGCTTCACAGACTTCCAAGAAAAGTCTCCTTCCCAGCCCCTCTTTGGGAAGGCCAGGTCCTCTGTCTGGAATGCATTTTCCTGGCTTCCCTTCCTCGTGAATCCCTGCTGGACCTTGACCTTCAAACCTTGGTTCAGTCTACAGAGCCTTTCTGCAGCCTTCTCTGTCTTCATCTCCCCTCTCCCCAACTTTATGAATTAACTTCTTTTCTCACTCTAGCATCCCTTGCCCTTGGTTATTTTCAAATGTGAGCTCCCCAAGGAGACACACCATGGTTTAGTCACATTTGTGTCCCCAGCACCTGGCGTGTTAAGGGCTAGGAGTAGGGTGAGGCAGAGATGTGCTGGCAAACAATTCTTTCTGTATAATTTATGCAGAACAACTTTCACTTCTGCCAACAGACAGTTTTCTCTTGTCTCTGTGTATTTGCTGATCCTTCTGCCTAAACCCCATCTTCATTTTGTCTCCTACACTGCCTAAAGATTTCTGTTAAGACATCAGTTTTTTTAGAAAGCATTTCCTTAGCCTGAATTAATTGTCTATTCTGTGTACCCTCCTATGACCTCAAACTTCCACCATTATATCACTTTTCACCCTGGAATATAATTGCCTACTTATATACACAAATACATGTATACCCACTTCTAAAATCCTGAGAGCAGGAACTACATCTATTTCACTGCCATATCTTCAGATTCTAAACCACTGTAAGTACATATAAACATGTTTATTTACATATATGTAAATATATGTCAAATGAGGGAAAAGACCAATTTGTTCATGTTTGCCATTACCCAGAAGAAATCATTCTTAGGACGCTGCATGACGGAGTAGAAAGTTCGACTGTGGAGTCATAAATGTGTATTCTACTCCTGACTCAGTCATTTATCAGCTAAGTGACCTTGAGCAAATTCTATTAATGTGTTATACCCTAATTCCCTTATAATTAAAATGTGCATAAAAATCTCCACTTCATCCCTGGCTGAGGTAGCTCAGTGGATTGAGTGCGGGCTGGGAACCAAGGGGTCCCAGTTCGATTCCCAGTCAGGGCACATGCCTTGGTTGCAGGCCAGATCCCCAGTGAGGGCCATGAGCGGCAACCATACATTGCTCTTTCTCTCCCTCTCTTTCTCCCTCCTTTCCCCTCTCTCTCTAAAAATAAATAAATAAAATCTTTTAAAAAAATCTCCACTTCATCCTTTTATTGTGAAGACTAAATGAGAGAATGTATGTTGAGGATCTGATGCTAAGTAAGCTCTCAATAACTGCCCATTTCCTTTCCCTTCTATTTGTAGCCAGTGATAAATTATAAAGACAGCATTTGGGCACATAACAGGATATCCTACATGAGTAGCAATGGCTTCCCAGGGTAATAGATGGTGTTGCCAACAATAGGGAAGAGAATGAGAGGAAGTTACCGCATAAACGAACCTTCTCAAGGTTTCCCCTCCAGGGTTCAATGCAAGGTTCAGAGGATGACTTTGACCACTAGACAGCATCATGAAAAACCCCACAATGTTCCCAGCTGTGGCACTTAATCGACACGTGTCCCTCAAGGCCAGGTGGCTCAGCAAACGGCAGAAGACCCAGAGTCTCCACTAAGTGAAAGATTAACTCTGATGCACAGTGCCCAGAGACGACATTATGTCATCAACCTTTTTCTTCTCCTCTTTTTACTTCACCTCCGCCCTGAGGCAGGACTTTGAAGGGGTTGTGTAAGTTCTCTGCATGGTATTGTGAGCTGGGTGTTCTCGTCTCTCCTGGGGTGTTTAAAGGCTTCCAGGCTACTATCAGGTCATTCCAGCTATAGCACCTTTGAAAAATGTCTACCTGTTGTAACTGTCAGTTAAGGCACAAACCAAACTTCCCCAGGAAAATATTATAATCAGGACCAAAACGAAGGGTGCAACTAATGCAACGTTTTCTGGGCTGCGGAGAGCCCACCTCGAATTTCCATTCTGAGCTTTCAGTTCTCTTCTTTTTAAGAGAAGAAATACCTTTATTCCCTGTGTCGGTGCAACACTGAATTGATGCTGAACGAGTCCTACCCTCAGTTTCTGACATCAAAATACTGAAGACTTAAACATGTCGCTTGTAAGAAACAAGCTTGTTCTTGAAGGTGTGTGGTCTGCTCCCCAAACTCCTCTCCTGACTGTGGCTATTACCACAGTTTCAGAATATGCTCCCACTATGCTACAAACTGGAGGATTCAGCCCTCGGGGAAGTGGTAAAAGACAAGCAGCCTGGCAGTGTGGAAAGAACACTCGATGAGGAACGTGGAGGCTGGGGTCTCTTTTCATATCTGACTCTTCTGCCAACTTGGCGATGAGCTGGGTAAAGAAATTCATAACATATTGAGGGCTGACATTACTCTGGGTCCTATGCCATGTCCTTGAATAAATACCTTTGACCTTAATCTCTTGCCAACAGTAATTTAATATCCATTCCAGACATAAGGAAACCAAGGCTCAGATAAATGTGCCCAAGGTATAAATTTGGTGGATTATATTTTGAACGCAAAAAATATCCTCCAATTTTTCACACCATTCTAAGGGGTCTAATACTAACAGACACCTTACAGCCAACCTCGAAAACTAAGTTCAGTCAAGTGGGCATAGACCAGTGAATAATAAGGCAGAGAAGGTCTACTTTTGCCTTCTAGATGCCTCATATGTATTTTCTCATTTGACTTTGGACGGATCACTTGCCTGGTCTGGACCTTGTTTTATACATCTGTGAAACATGAATGATTCCTTAGCTTACCTTCAACTCTCCTATTAAAAAATGAAAAGTAACCTTTCCAGTGATGTGTTTCATACCAATGTCATGCTTAGGTTAAGTGTTTATGTCATTTACTTTTGAAAGGGATCAGGCTCCTTCTGATAGTGGCCTCCAGCGAAGTGTGTCCAATTTTGGTTGTCCATTCTGTATTCTCTCTCCTAACTGAAAGCAGGGTGCTCATATCTGACTTCTCCTATAACTTTATCCATATCTCACTTACGGCACTCACCACCCTCTGCTTCCTGTGATGGTTAATGGCGGGCATATCTCATCTCCCCTGTGATCTCGTCAGCTCTCTGAATCTCTTCACTTCCTGACCCAAGCTGGTACTCCTCAGAACACATGGCCCAGTGTCCGCCCCAGGGGGTACAGTCTGGATAGTCTTCACCCACAGCTGTTGAGACAGGAATCTGAAATATCACAAGATTCTTACCTAATTTAAACTTGAGTCAAACAGAAAAAATAATCTGAGAAGTTTGATAAGGGAAAGTTTGAACAACGACTAGCATGTCTATGTTGTTTTACAGCACGCCTTTTCTTGTCTGTGCTGAAGAATTCAATTTTTAAAATTAATTTCCAATCTAACATTGTTTTGTAAAGTATAATACAATGAATTACTAGAAAATTAAGTTACCGTATTTTTCAGACCACAAGATGCACCTAAGTTTTAGATGAGGAAAATAGGAAAAAAAATTTTTGAAGCAAAAAAATGAGGAAAAATATTTAATAACATAAATAACATTCAGACTATAATTCAGCTACATTTGGATTATAAGACACACCCCCATTTTCCTCCAAAATTTGGGGGAAAAGTGTGTCTTATAGTCCAAAAAATACAGTAAGCCCTGGCCATGGATCTCAGCTGGTTAGAACATCATCCCGATAAGCCGAGGTTGCAGGTTTGATCCCTGTTCAGGGCACATACAAGAAGCAACCAATGAATGTATAAATAAGTGGAACAACAAATTGATGTTTCTCTTTCTCTCCTTCCTCTCTCTCTAAAAAATAAAAAATGTATAGAAAACTAAATTAGAAGGCATCAAATATGAATTCAAAAATCATATAACTAGATTCAATAACAAAACTACTCTGTCTAATTGCTATGAGGATGCTAAACACTTATTTTCTGAGCTTATCTCGTGAACTGGCAACAGATGACCACGTAGGGTCACCACCTCCAGACCGTGTTTGGAGGCACACCAACCGCTTTACCATTTATACAGCAGGCTTAGAATCCTGCAAGAGGCTGGATTGTATCACCTGGGTGAAAATTGTAGGGATCGGATGAAAAAGACACCAGAGGCCAGATCTTCAGCCTTCCTCCTTGATCTTTGGGGAGGAAGACAAAGATAAAGGCCTACAAGTCAAGGGACTTTGCCTTCATGCTTTGCTCTCCAGGTGAAAAAAATAAGGTCAGAAATAATCTCTAATAAAACCCAAATCTTGCTGGGGAAAGTTCAACAGTCAATGTTTGTATCCTATTCTTAAGGAATAAAAGAGTATGTATTATCTATTTATGAAAGTATAAATGAATCTTACACTACCAGCTCATTTATAAACATTCCTCTGTTATTCGTGTATTTATAATTCTAGTTTATTACCTGTCAAGGCACCTTCACAAACATTTTATTTAACCTTCCAAAGCCAGAAGGAGGTAGGTATCACTGTTGTCCTTTTCTTCCAAGAGAGAAAGCTGGCTCAGAGATGTTAGACAGCTTATGCTGATCACTCAGTCGTGAAGCAGCTGAACTGGAAAGCTCATGCAGGCCCGTCTGACCGGACGCATTCCCTGTCTACCAAACCCACTGCTCCTCTGGGTAATCCTCCCACCACAGACTCTCAATATACGCAGACAGCAACAGGGAATGTGCTGGGGTCTTTTTTGTTTTGTTTTGTTTTATCAGTAAGCAGAAAGAAAATGTCTTTCCACAAAGCTATGGGATAAGAACCATAAATATGCCTTTGGGAATGTTCGCTGGTCGTACAACCACTGTATGTAACTTTAACCTCAACAGAGTGTCATTGACTATGTAAGTATTAGACATAGATTCTTAAAAATTAAGCTGCAAGCACCATACTTGCAATCACTCATGTATAAAATGTGACCATTGCTAATGAATTCTGAGTATTTAATGTGATTATGTAAATGATTAAAAAATGGGCCTATTCACCAAAATGATTCACTTGGTGCATATCAATAAAACATCCAGTATTTAAACTTCCTTAAAATTGACCGCATTGTCCTAATTCACTGCAAAAAAAAAAAAATCGTAAGAGGAGGAAGGGCTCCATGAGCTGCTCGTGTGTTGTATTTGATTCGCTCTCCTCGCCAGCTAAAAACATGTTCTCGGTGAATGGGACGAGAGTGTCTGACAGAAGTCTTATGGAGAAATCTCTCTGTAGAGCCTTTCACGAAAAGGTGAGAACATAAAGGGTGCTTCTTTCCAGGATGCCCCAAAGAAAAAACTTCCTGCATACACGCTACTTCGGGTGTGGGTTAGCTGCTATTATCGCAGGCTGTTTCAACCCAGACTTCAGGTCCCAGGGTAGTCCTTAGCAGGTATGTTTCCAACAGAACAAACATAACATCCTAAGACATATGAAGTACAAAATATTTGGTTTCAAATGGGCTCCATTTATAGGTGAGGAAATCAAAGTCTACAGGAGTGAAGTAACTTACTCAAAGTCACACGAATAGTACTTCAGGAGAACTGGAACTCTGTATGAATCCACCTGCTAGGAAGAATCCAGTTTTAACTTAAAACATAACCCAAAAGCACATGCCTCTACTTCCCATTTCTATTTGCAAAGCCTGTATCCACTTACTCATTTCTCTGTCCCCATCTCACCAGATACTGTGTCTAGAACTTAATAGATGTTCAGTAAATGTCTCTTATATTGAATTAAATTAGCAAAAGTATGAAGGTGAAACCTTTTGGAACTCATTGTGATTATGCACACTTGTAGGCCTTGTCTGAGTGCTGATAAGATGAGGTAGAAGCATGTATAATTCCTCCCGTCTTTTATAATCTTTGCCATGAAGGAAATATAATAGCACTCAGGATTCCTATTATGACTGTCAGAGGGATGAATGACTCAAAGACCTATAAAGCTTAATGCACAATTAATATCATGCCTCGCTTTTGTCATGGGCTCATTGTTCTACATTTTGACTGTCTAGACAGGTATCTCAACTTTGACCTTCTGAGCTAATGAGACTACCAAAGAGAAGATGCACAGAAGAAAGAAAATCAAATTATGGTAAATTTAAAAGCCAAGATGCAATAGTCTATTACTGTTCTGTCACTCAAAGAACCCGGAAACATCCTTCCTTCTATGCCTCAGAATTAAAATGTAGGCAGGGCAGAGCCACTGCATACATCACATAGAAATTCTGATAGCAAAGATTCTAAATCAAGGTGGTGTTTCATCCAAGCAGGCACTAGGGCTTGCCAGACCTGGTTGGCTGCCCATAAAAAGGACATGTTCACCTGAAGGCACGTTACCTTTTTGACTATCTAAGGGGTTGTTTGTGATTCTTGCACAGTTCTCTTTCCTGGTGGTATAAGGGGATAAATCAATGAGCACACACATAGGCACAGAAAGATATACACAGAAACTATAAAAGAGTTCACAGGAAATACTTATAGTGAGTTGAAAGTTTTCAACCGAAGCTCACAATGAGGAGGCATTTGATCTTTACCTGCTAAGTTACCAGATCATATCCTTTTATTTTTCTTCTGTTCTTAGAAACACCAGAGGACCTCAGTGAACCAATAACAGAGAATATTATGAGGCAATGTTGCAGGAAACACAAAAGAATTCATGTTATCTGAGACCTGCAGAGGGTTTTAGGTAATTCCATACACATTCAGGAAAGAATGTATATAATCTTGCAGGCATTCATCCATTTGTCCATCCATCCATCCACATATTCATCCAACAGTCTTTACCCTCCACTTACATGCCAGTCATGGTGCCAGAGACAAGGAATACAGAGATGAGCAAAGTAGACATGGTTGCTTCCCTCTGGGAAAGACAGACATAAAAATTGTGAGGGTGATAAACAGGAATTACTATAGGAGCATAAAAAGGTAAGTGTTTGATCTGAGCACTGTGGATGAGGAGGTGTTAGGCAGAACAAAACCATGCAAAGTAGGACTATATTTGGGCTTCCAGGTTTGGTATGTGTTTCATGACAAAGCAAAGAGCCTTGAGAAAATGTATTTCGGGAGTGGCAAAGCATTCCGCCTGGTGAAAGGGGAGGAAGTGGTGAATTGTAATGTGGAGAACACAAGACTTGGGCTCTGCCCCTGAAGTCAAAGTGCGAAATTTAGGAAGTTTCCTTCCTTCCCTGGGGCACGGCTCCTTCATCTGTCAACCATGGAGGCTTGTTCAGATGACACCTCACATCCTTTCTAGTTCCCATGGTCTTACGGAATCTCTTGCAAACAATGGACCTTTTGGAATATAGCTAGCCTCTAAATAAACCAGAAAGCCTGCAAGCAAGGACTCAAGTGACCTCCTCAATGTGATTGTTCAGTAACCAGATTCATTAGTAGCATTTGCTTCATTTACAGAGAGAGCTTTCCATACGGAAGGACTAATTCTCAAAAAATTTCTTGTTGTTCCAGAACTGTTTGGAGCCACTGCTGTGATAGAGAGATGGTGGGGGAAAGGAGTGGCATGGGAAATAAGAGTCCAATGGGAATGAACTTCTAAATTTTCTTCAGAGAGGGGAAAACCCGAGTCAATGGGTAAGTGGGATGGTTTGGGGAAATTAACCTGTTCCCGTCTTTCCTGTTAAATGACAGAGATACTTCTCATCGTACAATGTCCTCATGAAGCCTTAGATATCACACCTTATTAGCACATGAGCTCAGAGCTTAGATTTCTCATCCATGGAATAGGGATGGTAAAACCTGTCCCATAGAATTATGAGGGTTGAAGTACATTGTTCAGGCAAAGAATTTAGCAGAGTGACTTGCTCTTGTAAATGACTTCCACGATCAATTCAATTTTCACAACAGCCCTGGGAGATACTGCAATAACTGGCCTTATTTTTTAGGTCTGGACGTGGAGGCTCGGAGGTTAACTAACTTGATCAAGATTACGTGGCATCTATAGAGTGGTTCCAGGATTCACTCCAGATCGCCCACCTCCAGCACCCATGTCCATAACCATTATGATAAATGTCTCTTCATAAAGGTTGGGCTCTTCTTCCCCTATCACCTGAAGACAAGTCACCATTTGTCTTCATGGCACGGATATCTTGCCTGATCTGTGACGATAGGATTTTGTCTCTACCACTGTACCACGACACCTAGACTGCCAGGACCGGGGGCCAGCTCCCCTTCATGGGTCTATTCACGACTATTGGCTGCTACATGACTAAACCTGATATCCAATCTGGAATCAATGAAGCTCCCACTAAGATCATTTCAACACTTCATCTTTCTCTTTCCGGAACAGCTTCTGTGCTTATCAGCTTTGCTTCCCTCTTTGGATCACAATGGTAGTTTCTATTTTGGAATTTTATTGTTTTTTGCAGCTTGGAGAAATTATTATTCTCGGTCTGATCTGGTCTTGGCTTTGTTTCAAAGGCTCTAAAACCTCCAGTCAAGCTGGCTTCATTCACCTTCTGGCACTGGCATGAGTCCTTCCCAGAGAGGAAAGCAGACTCTCTACCCACCTCTTAAAATAAGCAGATAAGAAGGGGAAAAGGACTCCCCAGGCTATGCAAGGAGTAAAGTTGGCTAGGAATAAAACAAATTTAAAATCTAATTCTTGTCTGGTAAAATTAGCTCAAGTGATTACCTTCAGGTTTCTTTTCATCTCCAAAATTAGAAGTGTTAATCATTGATGTTATTCTGTAAAACCGCTTTAGAGTTTACAATTAAGACAATACTTTTTGCTTCCATAGCACAGTTCATCAGGGATTCTCAATGTCCCCTCCTCACTATGTAACTGCACAGCAGCCCCCCTCAGACAGCTGCCTATGTGGGGCCCAGGGAGAGTCCCCAGACTCCAGTACTTGTCCTAATAATAATATTTTATAGGATGGCACAGATTTTTTTAAAAGACCTCATTTAATCCCCATAACTTTGTGGCACAGTTATTCTCATTATGCAAATATATCAAACTGAGGCTCAGAAAAATCAAAGTATCCTAACTCAAGGGCCGAGCTAGTCGATAGTATGTCAGGTCCCTCTGGGAATGAAATTCTGAAATTCCTTAGGCTGTCCCATTCTGCTGTTTTCTTGGCACTCTCTTGTGATGGTTCTAATTAAAATGAAATGCTAGAAAATATTTATGAAACATTTACTATGTGCCAGGCACTCTGCTAAGAGTTTTAATTGATTTCAATCACTAACTCTTGACAATAATGTATGAAATGTTTACTATGATTATTGCTGCTTTACAGATGAGGAAACTCAAGTTTTAAATAATTTCCTAAGATCTCACAAGCAAAACGTGGCCAATATTTTAGCATTTCCAAGAAATGTTTATGTATCAGACGTTCTTGTAGGCAGTGGGGATGCAGCAATGATCAAAACAAACCAGATGCTTTCTGCCCTCGAAGGGTCTGTAAAACGAAACAAGCAAACAAAGTAGAATACTTAGGACCTCGTGGTTTTCAGGAGCGTGGAGAAAAACCAAAGAGGGGAGAGGTCCAGAGGTCAGTGAGCTGCTTCTGAATTCTCCAATAACTGTGCATGCTACTTCTCCCTTCTGAAAGGTCAAGGCACTTAAGAGATGCTGGGAATGCTGTCCCTCTACTGTAAGAAGAATCATGTTCAAGACAGAGTGAATGGCATGTTAGTGAGACTTGCTTAGGTAAAGTCCAAATCTCTAGACAAGAGCGAAGTCATAGGAGGTCACACTGGAAATATGAGTTGGGACCAGGTCATGCGTGGCTTGTAAAATCAGGCAAAAGGTTTTAGACTTTATTTGGCAAACAAGAGTTTTTTTTGTTTTTTTTTTTTAATTGGAAACAGTTAATTTGGAATTATTTTTCAGAATGACAAGGAGAAGGCAAAGAGCTCAGGTGAAAGTGCAGAGGTTTGCAACGGCTCCTGTCTAAATTGATAATGCCTTTAAAAGGCTGGTGGAATAAAGGCAGAGGTCCTCCCAGAAGGAAGTGTTGAAAGTACTTTGGGAACTGATCATGGAAGAAGAGAGTGTGCGCTAACACAGGTGAACAAGCGTAGGTGCGCCGCGAAGTTAATGAACTCTAAATTCGGGGCCCCTTGCCGGCACAGGCCCCTTCTACAGCCCGGCAGGGACCCTGCTGAGGTCAGCTAGTGCTGCTGACTTGAAAGCCGTTGAAGGTGACCTACTTCAAAAGGAAGTATAAAATGCCATGAAAGAACCTTGGTAGTTTTTCAAATTCAACAAAAATTCTGAAAGTTTACATGACACTATCAATGAGTTGAGAAGCTAAAAAGACTTCAATAAATTATTGATAATTAAAACAAATTGCTGTCAACAATGGCAAAAATAATAGAATAGAAATAAGATTTTTTAAAAAAATTTTCCCTTTGCATGGCTAAAAATGTAAGAAAAATGCCACCGGTATGTGTAAGAAAGTTAAAAACATAAAACCATATTTTTCTGCACTGTGTAATTATACCATTTATTGTGAGTTTTAAAATTTGCTTTAATTGCTTCCTTCATTCTAAATGTTTGGTCTTAAATCTAATTTGTATTCTTCATGTTCTATTTTAAAAAGTTGTTAAAGCTTCAGACCCCATGAAACCTGTATGTACTGTTAGAGGTAGATCACAACTCAATAACCTAAGTAACTCGGAAGGCGATGACAAAGGCAGGTTTGAGAGGGAAAAAAATTAATGTTTCATGTGTTGGTCATAGAAAGATGTGGGGTCCTGAGGAGGTGCTGAGTACGCCATTGAATATCAGCCTATCAGCTCAGAGGAGACGGTGAAAGAAATGATGAAAACATGTGTTGTGGGGTAAACCATGTGGTGATTATAGCTGAAACATCAAAAGTAGTTAAATTCTCAAAGATGAGGTCATAGAGAGAGAAGGAAAAATTAACAGGGACAGGATTATATACATATATGATATATATGATATACATATATTTAATATACATAAAATCATATATGTATATTTAACTCACATACAGCCAGACCAGCTATCTCCAAGAAACTCTTAGATAACATCTGAGCTAGACATAAATGAGATGTGGAAAACTTAGCCAAATTTATGCCCATATAATAAAAAAAAATGAGGCATTTAGGAGCATCTGGGTGATTTTTTTAGCCTCAAGAACTGGTGTGTACCTTTGCCTATAATTTGGGTCAAAAATCATTCAGAAGATGAATCCCACAACTTGGCATGATGGAAACAACACAGGATTAGGAGCTACAAGGAAGGGATCCCGTTCTTTTTAGTAATTCTGCTGTCAAGTGACAAACACAATGCATTTGTGGTCATCAAACTCATTTCTTTTTCCTCTTGGGCACACAGAGAGGCTACATTTCCCAGGGTCCCCTGAGGCGAGATGAGGCTATGTGCCTGGTTTCTGACCAATGGAATGTGAGTAGAAGTGATATGGGCCAATCACTGCCAGCCTGGTCCTACCCAGAATTTTCCAGGAGACCTCTGAAGCTCCCTCTGTCCTGTCTGCAGACCTAATACAAAGGATCCTCTGCAGGACTCAGAGTCATAAGATGTTGGAACCAGTAGATAGAAGTAACTCGGGTCCCTGAATCTCCACTTGGAGAGCCATCTGCCCAATATCCAGTCAGGTTGTGGTGTGAGAAATAGACACTTTGCTGTGTTGAAGTAACTAAGTCTTTGAGGTTGTGTGTCACAGAAGTTAGTCCACCCTGCCTAGTAGAACAAGTAGCTTAATTTTCTGAGCCTCAGCTTCCTCATCTGTATTATATTTCAGAGAGTTGTCATAACAATTGAAATATACAACATATCTCCATACATTATATGTTTTGTTGACTCTCATTGTTTTTTATGTCATGTTTCTGTTCAGATGAAGTCAGGGACTGGTCCACTAAACCCTGCCAGAGGGCACTATCCCATTCTATTCAATGAATGTATGTGTAGAGTACAACAGTAATTGTACCTGCTGGAGGTGTAGCTTAGCACAGCCACGTGAGTTAGAATAAAAGTACATCTCCTTTCAAAGTGTCCATAACAAAGCAACTCGCTATCATCTTGCATAAAAAGATTAAAGCAACAATGATATTAAAGGTAGAATAATTTATACCTTTTCTATCATGGCTTTATAAACTCCTTGTACCATAAAAAGATTTAATCTTTCCTTTATATGGTTTGCATCTTTTTTTCTTCTCTGATGGAAATGACATCCTTTAAGTATCTCAGCTGATATAAAGTAGGCAAAAAAACAAAACAAAACAAAACAACTCTACTGATCAATATTCAGCTTTGGCACTTATGTACATTTTATGCTGATTGGGACTTAAACCCCTACTAGCAACTCTCGCTGCCAAAATCACATTTTCTCTTCAGATGCCTGAGGTTGGAATTGAGTGTGTACCAACTGGAACTGATTGCTTGAAACTTGAACAGTTCAGAGTTTAATTTCTCTAATTTGGGTAAATACTATCTCCCACCAGGCTGTCTGTGTTTTCAAGTGTTCAGAGTCACATAGGAGCCAGTATTTTAGGCGATGCACAAGGGGGGCATCGCTGTGATACTCTGGGAGACTGCAGGGAGCCCTCAGAGAGAACGTAAACCCCCGGGAACAAATTGGTAGAAGCAAGTGGAAAAGAATGTCTGTTGGGAGATGGTTTCTGCAGCCATTTACTTTCCATTTGTAGGAACATCTGAACAGAAAAAAAAAAAGAAAGAAAGAAAAATGGCAACATTACGAGATTCTGACATCTGGAAATTGTGAGCTGTACAGCTTTTACACTAATTTAATGCATTTCCTCACATTACAGTTGTGTTTAACAGTTATCCGTGTGTCACTCAAAGAGATGCATTGTATGAAAAGAATTTTGGCAACGCAGGACCTCCTAGATGGAGCATGAGGCAATAATAAATGAAACACTTGTGCACAGTATCTACTTAGCATTTATTCATAGCCAGCTTCGTAGAATGGTAAGAGTCTGAAACCCAGCAAGTTCCAATTCTTTTACTTAAAAGATGAAGACACTGCAATTCTGCGACGGGAAGTGAGTAGGCAAGGCTGGAGAGAAGTAAGGAGAAATCACAAAATCTGCCCAGTTCAAGATGCACCTCATGACACCACCCTGTCACTTTCTATAATTGCAAATCCTTCTCTCATTGGTGCATTTCCCTTTGCACCTGGACCAGACAGAGGGTAAGGGAAGAGGGTCATCTCAGGTCATCAGGCTCATTCGTATTTTTTTTTTTTACTTTATTGTTGTTCAATTACAGTTGTCTGCAAACTCTCCCCTCCCCTCCCCCTCCAATCCTACCTCCCTTCCCTGCCTCCCTCTCCACCCTTGGTTCTGTCCATGTGTCCTCTATAGTGGTTCCTGAAGACCCTTCTCCCCATTGTCCCCTCCCCCCTCCCCCCTGGCTATTGTTAGATTGTTCTTAATTTCAATGTCTCTGGTTAAGCTTTGCTTGCATTTTGCTTTTGTTGATTATGTTCCAGTTAAAGGTGAGATCATATGGTATTTGTCCCTCACTGCCTGGCTTACTTCACTTAGCATAATGCTCTCCAGTTCCATCCATGCTGTTGCAAAGGGTATAACCTCCTTCTTCCTCTCTGCTGCGTAGAATTCCATTGTGTAAATGTACCATAGTTTCTTGATCATTCGTATTTCTTATTTGATCAGGTGAGTGCCTGTCAGAAGGTGGTTTTTACCTCCTAGCACTGAACACTGAAAAATGTATAGCACAGGATCATAGTTTTACATTTTTGAGACAATATTTACAATCCATGTGCTGTGAATGTTTTTTCTTCTAAATGTTTGTTTAACTAATGGGTGAACGGGGCTGGGGTGGGGGGTTGCTGTACTGGAAGCCAAGAGAGCTGGTTCAGAGAATCACCTAAGACTAACCAGGTGTCTGTGGGCAGGTTCCAACCCCTCTGAGCCATCCTGTAAAGTGAGAAGTTGATGTGAACATAGCTAAGGCCCTGCAAGTTTTAAAACTTCATAGTGAAAAAGATGACTTCTTAGACCAATTCCATGACACACTTTTCTATAGTGAATGCAATAATTAAGGTGCCTCAGCACCATGCTAGGAGCAGCAGGAAGGACGAAAGAAGCGAGACCTGGTTGTTGGAGTAGGTCACAGTCCAGTGGGATGAGACGGCACAAGCTTGTAAAGAGAAGTGACACGTGACTGCATGCCTAGGAAAATGCTTTTGGAGCAACTTCCTTGGGCCTGGACTTACAGCCAAGCTAGACAGATTCTAATAAGAATTAAAAAGGAGAAATTAACTTCAATGAGTATTTATTACCCGTGAGGCACTATTTTAGGTGTAACGCATGGAGAAACTCATTCAATGTTCATAATTGTATGAAATGCATACAATTACCCTCATTGTGCATGCGAAGAAACAATGGCAGACACAGGATAAAGAACTAACTCCAGATCATGCAGCTGACTGAGCCCGGATTCAAATCCAGAGAACCTAGCTTTGGAATCGAAGTTTTTAATTTCTCTGCAAAGCTCTGATGACAAAGAAGAGACGAGGAAGCAGGAGCCAGAGGCCTGGATGGCCACCCAGACTGAAAGTGGCACTACAGGCAACGGTGGCAGTCACTGTGCACCGGGCAGCTGTTTTGTACCGTGCATTGTATCAACCTGTTTTACCTGAGTTACCTCATTTAATCCTCACCTGATGATTCAGGCAACAAACATTTGTTGAGGGCCCACAGTTCAGCCACTTATGCAAGGAACTGTGAGGGAAGCACTGTAATGATTCACATGTTACTGATGAGGGGCCTTCAGCTCAGAGATTTTTGTAACTCATCCAAGGCCAAGGTCTGACCCCAAAGCCTGGGCCTCTGCTACAGGTTAAAGGCTTTTTGACGTCATTCAGACTCTAGGAAATCACTTAAAAGTCTGGGCTACCTTTTTAATTAATTTGATACAAATGCCTTCTCTAATTGAACATTCAAGACAGCGTCTAGTTTGGTCTGTGTGTGTGTGAAGAGATAAAGCCACTCAGATGACAAAGTTGTGGGAGATAGTGACAGAGAGAAATGAGCCCAATCCTGCATCAGCTGGTGATCCAAATGCCATGTTCAGGCCTTGTCGCACTGTCCCTGCTGAGGTGAGGGACAGGAAAGGTGAGGAGACGGGTGAATGGCAGTGCAAACAGGGGGAGCCACACTGGGGTCAAGTGAGAGAGTGCACAGGGTGAATCGTCAATGAGGAGTGACAGGCAAGGTGGCAGTCTTCAAGGAAATAAAGACCCTTGGGTCTTGATGAGCAGCTCAGCAGGAGTCAATCATTCTCATTGATTTGTGACAGTCTAGAAAGTTCTACAGTTTCAGACCCAGCTCAGGTTCAGCTTCTAGGAGAAAAAGGCATTTTGGACCATATCAAACCAGTGAGAAAGGCTGATCATTGGAACTGAGTTTAATTAATAAGGCTTTTGGAAGAAATGGCCATTCCTTTTATTGATCTGTATAGTTTTACAGTATTTTCATATACAGGATCTTAGACACCCCCGTGGGGAAAACTGGGCATATTTTTCTCTTGACCCACTAATGATAGCGGAAACTCAGAGAGTTGTGGTGACTTACATAGCTCACAGCTTCAGGTCTTGAGCCAAACACAAAATTGTATCTTAGCAATTTCACTTCTTTATTCTCTTTCCAAGGTGAGGCCTCCCATCAGAGTTCCTAGTTTGTGGTATTTGTATATGAAACCTCAGATAATGTTGAAATCTAAAATGCATATCACCCCTGGGAACCTCTGCTGGGTGCGGCCTCATGAGAGTGAGCCTCTCTCATTAGCTGTTGTTCAACTAGCCTTGAAGTGTAAGTTACCCTATCAGGTTTGTCTTAGAGAAAGATCCCTTCACTGGCATGCTGGTAAATGACTGACAACTGGATCTTCAGGATTTAAAAAGAAGAAAAGAAAGAGGGAATAATGTCCTGATCTGTGGTGTTTTCGTCTTTTCATGATGCACATATTCCCACTGTGGCTGATTTCTAGCGCCAGTCATGACCATCACTGCATGTGTACACACACAGTCAGCCCTTGGAAACTCAGACAAGCCAGTTCCAGTACATGCCTGAATCCATCTGGCTTCTCCCTGGAGAGCTAATTGGAAGACAGTAGAGTCTCAGACCAATGGAATAAATTGTTCTTTGCTATAATTGACCATTAACAATATGGTCGCTTGAGAAGAATCTCAGCTATTCCATGAACTGTGGCCGGCCTGCCTTGTGTGCTTTACCTACAAGAAAAGGTGAAGCAGTTCAGGCCCTAAGTGGTGGTGTTGGAGGCCAAGATCCTGGTGACGTCAGCAAGCACCAGCCTCTGCTTCACCTGTGTCCAATTCCTTAAAGTTAATGAGCAAGCAGGGCCTGAGATGAGAACAAATGCTGAATCTGGGCCTAGCCTTTGCCCTCTCCCCCCCAAACTTCATTTTTCATGTTCTCTATAATTCCCTCTCCCTGGCTTTGGTAGGGGCAGCTAACAGCTTGGAGCGGAGAGAATGAGTTGTCAAAAAAGGAGGAACACAAGAAAACAACCATTTTGTTGTCTCAAATGCCAGTGATCTAAGCTCTTAGCTTGCTGTGGGCGGCTCCTGAGCATGAATGAAAGGACAGGGAGGAAACAGAGTTCCGCTGGGAGAGTAAACAGATTTGTAAGGACACTGCAGTATCTGCAACATTGGGAGTTCAGTGGTTTCCTCTCGCTTGCCATGCATAGTTAGAAAGGCCTCTATACACGCACACTTTTAGGAATTCCCCCAGGGCAGTTTTATGAAATATTACTTTGTGGCATATTCTCACTTTCCTACCACTCTTGAAAATATCTAAAATAGAGGACAATTCCTCCTAAATTTCTGTTCAGTTAGATTACTTAACAGAAATGCTATGTAGTAGCAGTGGTAGGCATTTAAAAAGGGAGTGATTAACTCTGAGTTTGGGCAGGAGGAGGAATCTGCAAGGGGTCTTAAGGATGGAGAGGATTTCTACAGTCAGAGATATGGAAAATTGTTCTTCCAGGTGAAGAAAACAACAAGAACTAAACTGTAGAGAAAGAACAGCCTAAGGCACAGTGGTTTGTGTGATTTGGCTGAAACATCCTGTACTGAAGGGTCAGAGTGGAAAAGCAACTACAGAGATAAATTAAATCTCCTTATTTTTTTACTTGACTGCAGAGTTAGGAGTTTGGATTTTATTCTACGGGCAATATAGAAGCCATTATAGCCAGCATATATGGAGATATATAAATATATTTCTAATATACTGTGTATCCCCATTGTATCTATATACATCCAATATAGGGAGTCACTGAAATATAGAAGAGATGTGGCTTCTCAACCTCTGAATACTCTTGCCCAATCCAATGAACCTTCGAGCTGCACAGGGTTTCAGATTCTGATACATCAGTGAGGCATTTTTGGGCAAGCAGTTGAATGTTGGAATTGTGTGTTTTCTTTCTTCCTTAAGGAATCATAACAAAAAATTCACAGGGTAAAGGGAAGAATGCAAATCATTATTCAAAATAACCACCTACTGGAGTTGATGACAGAGTGATTAAATGAACATAGTTTCTATTCTTAAAAGAGTTTTTTCAGTGAAGAACACAGATAGGTAGACAGATATTTACCATCGTGGTTGATATGGCTATAACGGAATGATGGGAAATAATGCATATTTTCAAGGCACAGAGTGTGACCCCTGTGGAAACAAAACCATATTTTGCTTGAGGATGGTTCCACAGAGGGTGTGACATTTAACCTTGATCTTGACAAATGAATAACACCTGGAAAAGATGTCCCAGGCTGAAGGAGCAGCTCGTATAAAGGCAGGCCTGATCTCCACCCCCCAGCAAGCACCCGCAGTGCATACCACAGCGAAGGGATCACCCTTGAGCACACAGCATGCAGAAACACAGGTCTGCTCCACACTTACTAGCAGTCACATATTTGGCAACTGGCTGAACTTCTCCCAGGCTCAGTTCCCACATTTGAATTGTTTCTTCCTCTTCGAAATTTCTTGCCCCTTAGCGTTTTTTTTAAATGGTGCATATAAAGTACTGAACAAAATACTGATACATAAGGAGAGTTGAATAATGTTACTTCTATTGTGATGCATCTCCAAACATTTGTTAAAAAAATAGAGGTATTATCT
This sequence comes from Micronycteris hirsuta, assembly GCA_004026765.1. Lineage (NCBI taxonomy): Eukaryota > Metazoa > Chordata > Mammalia > Chiroptera > Phyllostomidae > Micronycteris > Micronycteris hirsuta. The sequence continues at coordinate 153,268 of PVJI01000587.1, forward strand.
GACGCCTTGTGTGTATAAGGCAATATGGCAATAAGATACAAGGTACAAGAAATTGATCCTTAATTAACTTAAAGTCTAGGTGTGGAGATAAGCCACGAACATATGAATCATAAGAAAATTTAATCAGGCCAAAGTGAGCTAGACTAATGTAAAAGATAACTTTCCAAATGAATTAAACCGACAATTATGACTATAGGCGGAAAGTACTCTGTAAAGAGTGGAAAAATTAAATAAAAGCTTAAATTTTTAATAAACATATTTCCACTCCAAAAACTAATTCATACTCTGCTGAAGAGTAGAGGCTATTGCTAACCAGGAGTAGATGGGGGGGAGGCAGAGCCTACATTCTAGAATCAAAGCAAAGGAAGAAAACTGCGCTCAGCATTAATTCCTCTTGAAAATCTACTGGGAATTTTGGGTACCAGTCCACCTACAATTTTCAATTCAGTCATATTCAATAAAACCAGTTTTTTCCTACAGTTTTTAAAAGATTGTTATTTGTTTGAGCAATGCAATACTGGGATTAGATTTGTACCAAAAAAGTACAAATTGTAAGACACCAGAACCATAACAACAAGCGGATGGAGGAGACCAAGTGCGCTTTACGACTTAAGATAACCAAAGGAAAGAGCAGACTCGAAATCGCGCAGTTATGCTCACTCTAGAATGAGCTGTGAAGTCAAAGTGGTATTATTTGCCATTTTTAAATGATTGGTTTGTTTCTGTTTTCACTTTAATAGATGCTGAGTGAATATTGCTGTATTCATGTAAGTTACACTGCACTTAAAGATAATTCCACAGTGTCTCAATGCAGTGTTACAGAAAGACTACTACTTTGAGTTAGAAAATGAGTGTGTAAGTCTCACCATGAACAAGTCAATTATTTTGGACATATTGCCTAACCACTCTGACCTTCTGACACCTCATCTCCAAATTAATGGAGTATGATGAGTGTTCAATGATTCCTCCATATTATCAGAAATGTTTGTAGTCATCCAGTCTTTGGTTTGTGTGCCATATTTGGCCAGTAATTGTAACGGAAATTATATGGACAATTTTCTTGCTGCAGTATTTTAAGAACACTGAGGACTTGGAACTTCAAGGCTTCAAATTCACTGTAACTGACAAAGAGAAATTCTTGGAACCCTGAAGGACAGATGTCAGACAACTGGCTCCTATAAACAAGCCAAGACACAGCTGTTCTAAGAGCACCAGCACGGCCACAGAGTTTGATGGGCAACAGCCTCCCCAAGCCCTAGCACTCCATAAATGCTCATTAACAGCTCACGAATTGATGGTCTGGTCCACAGGCATGAGAAAGGTCTTCTTCTAACTTCCTCAAACCTAGCGAAAGATTTAAAAACATTACACACATATAAATCATGTACCGGAAAAAAAGGGGGGCGGCGGTGTTGGAGGAAAATGGAATGACTAATTTTAAACTTCCCTTTAACCTGGTTAAACGAGGTACCCCCGACCAGAGTGACATTGAACCTGTCTCTGCTGCCTCTGTTTCCAGTGGCCATCACCTGGCCATCTGAAACGAAGATAACTGAGGAAAGGCAAAGATAGGAAAAAGGTTTTGGTTGGCTTTAGATAAAGGGTCTGTCAGGACCCCATCCCTATGGCAAGGACATTACAATGGGTGTTTTTGGTCAGCTCAGACGTGATGTCATTTAGTGGTGCTGAGCTAGTGACCTCTCTTCACAGAGTTCATTCTGTTGGTAGCAGCACTGTTGCTAAAGAAAAGGGGGGATTCGGCATTGATTTTGGATATTACAGTAAAGTGTCCCCCAAATAGAACAACATTGGTTGGCCAACTCTCTGTTCCCCATCAAAATGCCAGAAACACTGCTTCAGAAAATCACGTCAAACAAACTACATTCCCCCTACACGCCTCTTTGAATTGAAGCCACAGGAGAGCTGTTTCAAGGACAGTTCATGCGACCTGCACCAAGATGGCCGTTGTACCCCCCCTTCCCCCTCCTACATCGCATTCTTGGCCCTCAGGATGCAACCATATTACAAAACGAATACAGGCATACCTTGTTTTACTGCACTTTGCTTTATTGTGCTTCACTGATTTGCATTTTTTTTTTTTTTTTTTTACAAATTGAAGGTTTGTGGCAACCCTACATTGAGCAAGTTTATTGGCACCATTTTTCCAGCAGACTCAGATTATGGTTGGCATCTTTTAGGAATGAAGTATTTTTAATTAAGGTGCGCACATTGGTTTTTCTTGCACATAATGCTATTTCACACTTAATAGACTAAAGGATAGTGCAAACATAACTTTTATATGCACAGAGAATCCAAAAAATTGTGTGACTCACTCTACTGTGATATTAGCTTTACTACAATGGTCTGGAGCGGAACCCACAATGTCTCTGAGGTGTGCCTGTCGTCTCCTTTCTCACGGAAAAGACAAACCATCCCACGGCCCAGACATCCGTGCAGTCTGGGTCGTGGGTCGGTGAACATTTCTCTTAAGGGCCAGTTACTAAGTATTTCAGACTTTGTGGGCCTTATGTCATCTGCAACGACAATTTGTCCATTTATCTGCCTCCTCTTCCTCCTCTCCCTCCTCCTTCTTCAGCCCTTTCGAAATGTAAGAACTGTTCTTAGCTTGCAAGCTACAGAAACACAGCACTAGCTGGATTTGGCCTTTGGACACCTGTTTGCCAGCACCTAACCCAGGCAGTAAAGTATTAAAGAATGATGGTGGCAATACGGAATTACAGAATTACAGAATTTTAGTTAGAATGTAAAACATTGCAAGAGTCTATCACTCCCACTGTAATGATAAGAACAAGTTACAGAAACTACAAAATCATAGCTGTTACAGTCAGAGAACTTATTCAAAATCTGAGGATGATGAAACTGAATAAAGTAAATTCGAGATTGTAACAAGTCCTCCTGGAAGTGAAGAGTGACTCTGGTGCTTTCATCTATGATGCCTGCTAAGAGGACCAAGAGCTCACCATTGATGAATAAGGAGAAAACAGCTAAAAACTTAATGAAGTTATAGTAGCAGAGTGAGCTGATGTAAATATTTGGAACCACAAGGAACCTTAGCCACAGAACGAGTCTGCACATACTACTAATATTCAGGGTGAGAAGTGAGAAACCCCCCTGAGCCCCTGCAAGTCCATGCCAGATATGAGGGGTGAGGGGCAAAGTCTGAACAGAGAAGTAGTTCAGGGCAGAAGGCGCTGAGGCTGGAAATTAGGTAAGAGAGAGATTTCCTTCTAAGGCTCCTCTCTAAGCCTTCACGACATGATAAGTTATCTAAAAGCTGAGCAAAGCAGCAGGAAGAGAATAATCTTCCCCAGAACGGAGATTCATCTTTGAAAGAAAAGAAAACTCGCCCCAAACCCCCAAATCTGGCAGACTATAATGCAGAGAGATCATCCCCACAGTTTGAACAGCTGGTAGGTGAGCTGTAAACCACAGAGAGCTCTCCTGACCCTCCCTGGTGCTCAGATCCTTAGCCAGCTGACGAGAAGTTCCTAATCCTGATCTCCAATCATGACAAGTCATCGGTGTTCTAAAGTTTAAGCCAGTCAAACGTGAAGCCCAGATCCCGCTCAGCTACACTTAGATTGACTCAGGTTTCCACATTAGGCACCTTAGAGAAGCTGTGTGACTTTTTCCGGGAAAAAAGAAACATTATTTAATTCTACGTCTACAGTTATTTACACATAATATCCTATATAAAATAACAGGAGACGTGAAGATTCAAGAAAATGTGAAGTAAAGATAGTAGAGAGTCAAGATAAAAAAGCAGCAGGTCAAAGCTGGCATGGACAGTGGGTACATCAGATAGAGACTTTAAAATAAATACTGTAAAGGGTCTCGTGGAGAGCTGAACACATGCTGAAGAATGACGGTCATCAGAATAGGAAAATGGGAACAACGAAAATTAAAATAAGTATGTAATATGATATTATAGATAAAAATTGTATTTAATAGGATTATTGGCAGGCAGGATTAGCAAAGGAAATAAGCCAATGAACCTAAAGGCAGATCTATTGAAATTATCTAAACTGAAACAAAAAGAGCGAGGAAGTAGAAAAAATTATAGAGGGTGGTACGGTCATCTGTGGAACAAGATGGAAAGATCTAACCTATACATAATTGGAGTTGCAGAAGGACAGGAGAGAGAAAATAGGACAGAAAAGTATTTGATGAGATTACAGACAATAATTTTCAAAAACTGATGAAATATATCAACTCATAGTTCTAAGAACCTTAATAAATCTGAAGCAGGACATAAATTTAAAAAAACACAGCTAGACAATCCATACTCAAAATGATAAAAACCGAGGTAAAGAGAAAGTCTGAAAAGTAGCAAAAGGAAAAAGAAGAGACACTCTACATTGGTATACAAAGATAGGATTGATGGCTGAGTGGAGGTATAAAAATTCATTTATCCCAGAGCCATTTGTTAAATTCCTAATCCCATAGAATTTACTTGTCTACACTTTCTATCAATTACTGAACCAGGAAGGCTGTAATTTCCAAATCTGACTGTGGAAATAAATTTTCTGTTTTTAGTTCTACTAGTTTCTGCTTCATGTTTTTCAAAACTCTGATTCTAGGAGCATATATATTTAGAATTGTTTTATTTTCTTGGTGGATTGAACCTTTGTCGTTTTGAAATGTCTGTCTCTACACCTGGTAATGTTTCCTGTTTTGAAATCTGCTTTGTCTGATGCTCACATAGCCACTCCAGCTTTCCGATGATCACTTTAAAGACAGGAACACATTCTAAAGTCAGTCTTCCAATTACTCTGTGCAGTAGGCAAAAGGTCTTCATTTTTAGTCATCATCAGGCATTTAGAAAATAGATCCACTTTCGCTTCTTCCAAAAGTATTATGTACTATGAACTTACATGAGAAAATCCCAAATGATGATAAAGCAGCCATGCCTCTTGCCACTCTTCTGTACATATGATTGCATTTAATTCTAATAATAAATATAAATTGGGTGCTATTACCTCTATAGATGAGGGCATGTGGGCTTAGAGAAGGTAAATTAATTTGTAATCTATCCCTTTTTTTCTTTTTTGGTACCATGACTTCCTAGGGCTACCTGCTCTGATTTTCAAAATAGTTTATCATCTTTTGAATCCATGACTTTTCCATTCAGTCTAGACTTTACCAAAGCTAGGAAAGACATCCTAGACCACCTAGGGCTTAGATCCCAGCAAGAAAGGTTTCAGTAAGATCCAGGCAAGTGGCCAAAGGACATTGCTAAGAGAACTCCTCTCCCTTCTGTGCACTTTTATTTGAATTTTCACAGGGATCTGTCTGTGCCTAGGTCATGAAAATGGAACGTTGTAAATGAGAAACTTTCATTCCAGGCCAGGAGAAAGGTGTGCTAAAGATCAAACACGCATACACACGCCCCTCAGGTGCAAAAAGAACAAAGGAGCAAAAATGCCTTCCATGCCACAGAGGAAAGACAGTGTACAGAAGAGATACCTTTCAAATCTAGAAAGAAAAAAAATTACTTAAGCTTGTTACCAGGAAGATGGATAGTCCTGAGTATAAACCAGGATTGAAATGGGGAAGACAATGTTAGAGATTCAAAGGCAATGAGTAGAAATTCATAAAATACAACAGAATATTAAGCTCTGTAGTAATTCAGTGGCATTATTTGGCCATCCATTCATTCAACAGTCATTTGCTGAATAATTTACTACATACCGGCCACTATGTACATATTTCTCAGTTGTCTAACATGTTCCCATCACAAAAAGACCACCAAGTAATTCTGAATGGAGGTCACTACTGATATGATAACCTGGGTCACTGGTATATTGATTGATGGAAGCTAAGCCCTATTAAGGCTACTTAGGTCCAAGATTGAGCACTTGGAAACTAATTTTATAACCTGATCACTGTCTCCCTGCTCACCCACATGGCCCCTAGAGGCACAAACCCCTTTCATGAATACTGTGATACACTGCCCAGATCCCCCTTCGGCAGTGCAGCTGGCAGACATCCATATCGCTCCCTCCCCTTTAACAGTACTTCTGCTGAAACGAGCTGCCTTGCCAGGAAGACTGCCCCTGCATGGAGTAGCCTCCATCGATGACTGCTTGATGCCTGAGGATAAAGGTCTATCGCTCTTGGTCCAATTCAGGACAACTCAGAAGGGCCATCTCATCTGCAGCTTCCCTCCAGGCTGAGCTGAGGATTCTGTTGAGGCTGCATTGCAACATGACATCTCCCACTTCCACTACCCTTCCACATGGATTGATTCTAAACACACGCCACACAAAATCATCTGCAGGCTGACTTCTGCATCAGATTGTTTTCTGGAAAACCTGACCTGTCACACATTTTCTACTCTGGGTCATCATCTCTGGAGCCCAGCCTGCTCTTCTTCCTTGTTCTTCTTTCCCTAAGTTGCCTTATTCATTGAAGTGTTTTTGCCTGGTTATTTCAAATGATCTGTTCTGTTCTCTACTTCTTCCTTCCTACTGTCTCCATTACAGGCTTACATCCCCTCATTTCTGCTCAGAAATTCACCTCTTTTTAATTTTACCTATCAAGCCAGCTAGAAAATCTACATTTCACACATCAAGGCTTATAAGAATCTGCCATGGGGAGTTATTTGGATTTAGGCAGCTACCCCAGAAAGTGTGTTCTCTATTCCACACTTTCTCCTTAATAGGATAGTGTCTAGCACATCGGGGTCACTTCTATGCATCAAATTCTTCTTAGTATTTTCCATATATTGAGTCATTTAATCCTCATAATAGCCTACAATGTGGAATAATTATGCTCATCACTTTAAAGATGTAAAAAATGAGGTACAGAGAGTAAATAACTTGCCCAGGATGATCCAATGAGTACTTGGCCAAATCCAGGTACCTTTTACATCAGAGCCCGCACTGTTAACTAATATGCTGGAAGGCTTAGAGTCAGAGCCACATGGGTTTTTACCGAGCACATAAGGTCTTGACTCAACACTAGATTATAAAGTCTTCAAAAGTCGTCCCACATCTTTCTTCTCTTCAAGTCCCAACAGTATGGACTACAGGGCTGGGCCCTGGGAGGCTCTTAATAAAACTTGCTGAGTGATGTGTTCCACCCACCTTATTAATGCTGCCTTCACAGCCTTTTCACGGTGGCGTGACATTCCTTCTTTTCATTAAATACTGCTGTGATTAGGGTTTCGCCCCCTTACCACCACTTCTGTTTCCTGGACTTTTCCGGTATTACATTAATATTTAGAAAATGCAGGTGTATCTTTTAGTTATTCATTTACTTATTTAAATGTCCCCACCAAGTGCCACATAGCTAAAAAAAACAGTATAAAATATGTCTAAGTCTCTGTCTCAAAGGATACCACATAGCCTGATGGAAAAGAAACCATGTGAGCCAAATAGACCATGTAACAAGTTTGGTAGAGAGCTTCCACCGTCTCCCGCCTTACACCCACCCACCCATCAGCATCTGTACTCAGTGATGAACATCTGCCTTCCCGGTTACTACAAGTGAACGGGATGTGCCCCGGGCCAAGGTCAACCCTTCACCTATGCACCTTGTCAGTTCTCTCACCTCCCTAAGGGTCTCACTCCAGAAATCAACACGCCCTCTCTCCTATCATCAAATTTTTCTTTCTGTTGGATTATTACCTCCAGCATATAATTATGTTATTCTACCTACCAAATTAAAACAACAAACTCATATACATACAACACACACAAAATGAAACCTCTTTCTCTTAAATGCACCCTTTCTCTCCAATCACCCCTTATTTCTCAGTTCCATTAGGCTTTTGCTCCATTGAAACCACCTTACTGAAGTTATCAGTGAACTCCATCTTACCAAGTTCAAGGATCAACTCCTAGTCATCTGACTTGATGTGTTAACACGGTTCCTACAAGATCTCAAGGCAGATGACTCTACAGATGTTCTGCTCTAGCTGTCAGAGTGTTTCCTTTAAAGAACTGAAACCATCTACTTGGAGTTTGTACCAATTGATTCTGGCTCTGTCTTTGGGGGCATCGCTGAATCACCCTACTCTGTCTTTCAAAGGCACACTTTCCACTATCTGAAGTCAGTTCCCTGTCCCTGCGGTGACATCCTTTCTGGCTAAACATCACAGGTACTTGATGTGTTTCTGGAAATTAATAGTCAACTGTAAACTGAATGCAAGGAGAAAAGATTGGTTAAAAAACTATCTATCTATCTATCTGTCTATCTATCTATCTATTTATTTAAATAACAGGTGTTTCTTGAGTGTTTTCCATGTGTGAGGCCCAATTCTACGCACTGGGGTTACAGCAGCGAACAAGACAGGCATACTACACTACCCGCCTTCAGGGAGCTCATAGAGTAAATTTTATTGAAAAGGGATAACACTCCAGGTTGTTCTGGTGTTTTATAAACATCAACTTTACATTAAACATTAAATTTGGTGGGGTCATGTTAGAGTTATGACCTAACATAATTTTTCATCTTCAAAATACCTTTTCCCTGCCTTCCCTCATTTCCAAGCCAGAAGCTGGAGAAAGATGTCAGAAAATAATCCAGAAGGAACAACGAGTCAAGTAGACTTTTTAGTCCATAGTAAAAACAATAGTCTTGAAAAATGAATTGCAGCCAAACATTGGAGAAATGTCTCAAGATGTAAGTTTTAAGTAATAAGAGAAAAACCTGTAGGACTCAGAAGATGGAATCAATGTAAGGAACCTAAAATGGGAAGCAGCAGAGTGGATAGTTAGGGAAATTCTAACCCTATCCACTGACCTGTCCTCCAAATCTGCAAAACAGTTTTGCATTATTTCTATGAGGCTCAGAGAATAACTATGAAAGGTCCTCTCCTATTCCCAGGTAAGGACATTGGGATCTTTGACACTAATGACACACAGTTTCCTAGCTGCCACCAAGCAGTATTGAGGGAACACTTGTCCCAGTATGCATAATACCCCTTCCTCTCCTTCCACTCTCTCACGAGTCTGACTATTATTACTTAAGACCCTGTAGCAATTACAAACTACATTTGAGAAAACAGTCTACTCGGGATTTGAATTCTTCCATTTTTTTTTAAAGGCCACAGTTCAATGCCATCTTTTACATAAACCCTTAATAAATAACCCCCCTGGGTTGGGCTGTGTTCTTCACTGTTGTGTTCCCTTCACTCACACTCCCACAAAATTTACACTAATTATGGTTATAGTTTTACCAGATTGTAAGCTCCTGGAAAGCTGGGACATGTCTTATTTTAAAGACATATCCAGGGTCCTACATAATAATTTACACATAAGTAGTTATTTAATAATAATTTTTAAAGGACTTGGCCATGCATCAGATAACCTAGTATATGGTTCCACCTCTTCCATTAATTGGTCACATTATTTTAGTTAAAAAACTGAAATTATTAGAGGTTATTTCCTCCAGTCTAACATGGAAATAATTCCCTTAACTTCCCACCACCTATCTGCTCTCCTCAAGAGTTACTGCAGAAAAAGGTAAAACAAATTAAATAACCCATGTTATTTTAAATAATTACAAGATTATATGCAAACACAAAATATCTCTAGAGCAAATATTTAATTTGGTTGAAACCATTTTAGATCACCATAAAAATATGTCATAGATGTAATTTAATCCTTATTCCTTTCAACTGGAATTAGGAGTAACAACAAAATCAATCACAGAACTTGGAGCTTCTCAGAGTTTGCAAAAGTCAAATAAATGAACTGTAAACTTAGAAGATTCTTAATAATTATCCATCCCTGTTTTTAAAAGGGATGATTCAGACATTCAGAGATATTATGAGACTGGCTAAGAGTTACTCCATTGAATGTATAAGAATTGGGCCTTTAGGTTCCCCATCTGGTTCTCTCTGCGATAAACCAAGCTAACTCTAGATGAGAGGTCTATTAATTCACGAGTGAATAAAATTCAATATAGAATTACTTGATTGTTTTAGGTTTTGGAAATTCTGCAATCTTTTGTAATGCCATAGTTGAAATCAAATAACTTATAAATGATTCACAAATACTCTATTAACTGATACAATTCAGATAAGGTCCCAAAGATGCCTCTTCAGAGGGCATAAGGTTTGGGACAAATTTACCTCCTGAGCAAATAGTGGCCACATCTTGTAGAGCTACTAAGAGTGACTGGAAAACAGAGCACATTTCTCAGTGACAACTGCCTTTACCATGGCCCTCAGTCCCTACCCGCCACCCAGCCTATTCACCACCATCTCACAGAGCAGCCAGATTTCCCCAGTAGAAGGAATCCTGTGCTCAGCCCAGTCTGTCCCTGGTGCCTTCTGAAAAAGAAATTCCCAGTGAAGGGGTCGATTTAGCTTGTGCAAGGAGCTAGGAAGCTGAGGTCGAACATCTGTTCTTGGTTAAAACTTTCTGGTTTCCAGGAGTTGTTTGTGTGCTGAGCCCCTGTGGAAGCCAAAGTGATTTTTGACCATTCATTAAGCAGATTGTGGTTGGCAAAGTTCAAATCATTTATTTTACCCAAGTGCAAGGTATTATACTAGGTGCCAAGAATAAAGAGAGAATAAGACAAATGAGGTACTGGTTCATGTCTGGCTTGTTTGTAATGAGTTGTTCATTTGTTTATCTGCAGTGGGTCTGATTTTAGAGATCTGAATTTTGATTCAAATTTTGCCATTAACTATTGAAAGCCTATGTAACTCTCAGCTCCAGTTTATTCTTCTATAGAATAATAATAATAAAATCTGTAATCTCCATTTACAGGGTATCTGTGGAGATCAAATAAGATCCTTAGTGTTTCAGCTTTCTGAAACACATGAAGAGTTATGAAATAGTATGTAAGAGCCTTATTATATATATTTTCCACAGTCTAGCTTCAATTGTTTTTTCCAGATGTATCGATTCTTGCCTTCCCACAGCCATAGCCATTTTCGCTCTCCTCCATTAAGCCATGCATAGTCTTACCTTTCATTCTTTGTGTTTGCTCTTTCCCCTTCCTAAAACGCCTTCCTATTATTTCTAATGCTATGTTTTAGAGGTAGGAAAACCTCAGTTCCCGTGGGGGTTAAGCAGGTACAAAAATTTAGCAAAGATTGCTTCATATTAATGAATAGGGATTTACAGGAATGCTAATTAAAAAGGGCTCATTTTCTTACTTGATATCCACTGCTTATTAATCACTTCCAAGTGAAAATCAGGCTGAGTAGGACTGTGAATATTGATATAGTTAATGGTATCTCCTAGGTCCCTTCACTGCTGACATTCATTCTTCTTCTTTTGTTCCTTAGACTGGACAATCTCAATTGACCTAAGTTTGCTGGCTCTTTCTATGATCATTTCAAATTCATTGTTGGGCTGCTATCATACATTTTTTAAAGATTTTATTTATTTTTAGATAGAGGGGAAGGGAAGGAGTAAGAGAGGGAGAGAAAAAACAAAGTGTGGTTGCTTCTTGCATGTCCCCTATTGGAGACCTGGAGGGCAACCTAGGCATGTGCCCCGATTGGGAATCGAATTGGTGACCCTTTGGTTCAAAGGCCAGTGCTAAATCCATAGAGCCACACCAGCCAGGGCTCTATCATAGATTTTAAATTTCAGTTACTATACTTTCCAACTCCAGAATTTCTATTTGGTCCTTTTACAGATTTGAAAATATACTATTTCTCTAACAATAATGAAACAAAATTAAAATTCAATAATAGAACGAAATTTGGGAAATTCATGAATGTGTAAAAATTAAACAAGATACTTCTAAATAACCATTGGCCAAATAAATGCATAAGTAAATAAATAATATTAGAAAGTACTTGAAAAAATAAAAAAAAAACACAATATGCCAAAAATTATGTGATGGAGCTGAAACAGCATTTTAAATCTATAGCCCAAAACACCTGTATTAAAAATCAGAAACAACAACCAAAAAACTTATCTCAAATATTTTAACATTATACTTAAGGAACAAGACAATATTAAGACAAACTCTAAGGAAGAAGAAAGAAGAAAAATCAGAATGGGAATAAATGAAATTGAAAATAGAAAAACAATAGATAAAATCAACAAAATAAAAAAATGTAGTTGTTTGAAAAAAAATTAACAAAATTGGCTGTCCATTAGCATGATTGATCAAGAAAAAAGGGAAGATTCTAATTACTAAAATCATAAACAAAAGGATCCACTACAACTGATCTTACATAAGTAAATTGACAAAAAATAATATAAAAATGTATACCAACAATTACATAACCCTGATAAAAGGGATGCATTCTTCAAAAGACACAGCCTACCAAAGTGAACTCAAGAAGAAATACAAAATCCAAATAGCTCTGTAACAAATAAAGAGATTGAGTTATTAACCAAAAAACTTCCTACAAAGTAAAGCACATGCCATGTGTGTTTATATATTTTAATTTTTTATTGTTGTTCAAGTACAGTTGTTTCCATTTTCCCCCCACCATGTCCCCCTGCCCCACCCACCCCACAACCCACCCTCGAACCTACCCCCTTTGGCTTTGTCATGTGTCCTTTACACATGCTCCTTGGTGGCCCTTTTCCTATTTTCCCCCATTGTCCTTCTCCCCCCTCCCCTCTGGTTACTGTCAGTTTGTTCTTTATTTCCATGTCTCTCATATACTGCTTGCTGGTTTGTTTTGTTGATTAGGTTCCACTTATAGGTAAGATGATATGGTATTTTTCCACTACCACCTGTCTTATTTCACTTAGCACAATGCTCTCCAGTTGCATCTATGCTGTCACGAAGGGTAGCAGCTCCTTCTTTCTTTCTGTTGCATAGTATTCCATTGTGTGAATGTAGCATAGTCTTTTTATCTACTCATTTACTGATGGGCACTTAGGTTACTTCCAGCACTTTCATATGTCTTTATAGATGAATTTTATCAAATGTTTAAAAGAGAATTAATACATTCTTCATAAACTCCTCAAAAAATAGAAGGGAAGCAGTTTCTAATTCATAAAGACACCCCAGGAAATAAACTATAGATCAATATCCTTTATGAGTATAAATGCAAGAATACTCAACAAAATACTAGCAAACCAAATCCATAACACATACGAAAGAATTTTGCACCATGACAAAGTAGAATTTATTCCACAAATGCAGAGTTGCTTTGATATATGCAAATCAATCTATGTAATTCACAATATTCATAGGATAAAGAACAAAAATAAATGATCATTTTAACAAACAGAAAAATCATGTGACAGAAACAACACTCTTCATGACAAAGCACTCAATAAACTAAGAATAGATCTTTCTTTCTCAGTCTGATAAAGGGCATCTATCAAAACCCCACAACTATCATGATACTTAAGAGTGAAAGACTAAACACTTCCCCCGGATAGAAGGAAAAAGAAAAGATTGTTTACTCTTGTCACTTCTATTGAACATTTTACTGTAGGTGCAAGCCAGGGCCATTAGGGTAGATAATAAAATAAAAGAAATCAAAATTGGAAAGGAAGAAGTAAAACAATCTCCATTTGCAGATGGCACAGTGTTTCATATTGAAAATCCTAAAGAAACTACAAAAACTATTAAAACTAATAAATGAATTCAGCTAGGTTATAGGATATAACATGAATATACAGAATCAATTTTTATACATTAGCCATAAACAACCCAAAAATTAAACTAATGAACAATTCAATTTACAATAGCATCCAAAAGACAAAATACTTTGAGAATAAATTTCACAAGAGAAATAAAATACTTGAACACCAGAAACATCATTAATAAATTTAAAAAGATATAAATAAATGAAACAGGATCAGAAAACAATATGGCTGTGATGGCAGTATACACCCAGTTGATCTACAGATTCAACATAATCTTTATCCAAATCCCAGCTATGTTCTTGGAAAAATTTGACTCCCATTCCTACAATTCATATAAAATTTCCAGAAGCCCTGAGGAGTAAAAATAATATTTAAAAAAACAAATTTGGAGGACACACAGTTTTTTAAAATTTCAGACCTATTACAAAGCTACAGTAATCAAAAACAGGGTAATATTGGCAAAAGGATGAACATTTACACTAATGGAGTAAAATTGAGCATCTAGGAACAGGTCCTTATGTTTATGGTCAATGGATGTGCAACAAGAGTCAAGGCAGTTTAATGAGGAAATAATAGTCTTTTCAAAAAATGGTGACGGGAAAACTGAATATTCATCTCCAAAGGAATGAACTTGGACTCCTACCTCACCCCATAAACAATTAACTTAAAGTGGGCCATAGACCTAAATATGACAACTAAAACTATAAAACTCTTGAAAATAAACATAGGAATAAGTGTTTATTACCATGGATTAGGCAATAGCCTCTCAGATATTAACACCACAGCACAATAAGCAAAAGAAAAAATAAATTGGACACAATTAAAATTTAAAATACCGTATTTTGCCATATATAATGTGCACTTTTTTGCCCAAATTTTTGAGGGAAAAATAAGGATGTTCATTATACATGGGTTATACTAGTTCCACATCTATATAAATGTTTTTAATTCTTTTATTTATGCTTATATGTTAAAAGTGTAACTCTAGAAAGCACTAACAATATCCATATGCATAATAATACCCTGGAATACAATAATTGGTTTTGTTTCTAAATATAAATAAACTAGCCCTGGCTGGTGTAGCTCAGTGGATTGAGCGCGGGCTGGGAACCAGAGGGTCCCGGTTCGATTCCCAGTCAGGGCGCATGCCTGGGTTGCAGGCCAGGTCCCCAGTGAGGGCCATGTGAGAGGCAACCACACATTGCTGTTTCTCTCCCTCTCTGTCTCCCTCCCTTCCCCTCTCTCTAAAAAATAAATAAATAAAATCTTTTAAAAAGTAAAATAAATATAAATAAACAAAAATTGAATTAAAAAATTAAAACAAAAGATTTTTTTCCCTGAAAGTTTGGGCCAAAAAACATGGTGCACATTATATATGGGAGTACCTTATACACAGCAAAAGATTGCATTTGTACTTCAAAAGATATCATCAAGAAAGTAAAAAGACAACCCAAAGATTGAGGAAAAAATATTTGCAAATCATATATCAGACAAGTGACTTACTTCCCAACTACAACTCAAAAATAGAAAGACAACCCAATTAAAAATGGGCAATGTATCTGAATAGATATTTCCCCAAGGAACATATGCAAGTGGCCAATAAGCACATGGGAAGATGTCCAACATCATTAGTTATTAAGGAAATAAAAATCGAAACCACAATAAGAGGCCAACAGCTTCATATCCACTAGGATGCCTATAATAAGATTGATAGTAACAAATGTTAGTAAAAGGTGAATAATTTGGAATACTCATACATTGCTACTGAAAATGTAAAATAGCACAGCTTTTTCATAGGACAGTTTGGCAATTCTTCATGTATATACCTCAGAGAATTAAAAATATATGTCAACATAAAAACTTGCACACTGATGTTCCTCACAGCCTTATTAATAATAGCATAAAACTGGAAGCAACCCAAATATCCATGAGCTGATGAACGGATAAACAAAATACGTCATATCTATATAATGGAATACGACCTTGCTATAAAAGAGTGAAATAGCTGTACGTGCTACAGCAACGGTGAACTTTGAAACGCGGCTAAGTAAAAGAAGCCAGACAACAGGGGCCACATAGTGTAGGATTCCATTTACATAAAATGACTAAGATAGAAAAATCCATAGACACAGACAGCAGACTAGTGTTTGTCAGAAATTGGTGGCAAGGGGCAATGGGGGAGTGACTGCTGAAAGGTATGGGTTTTTTTCTAAGATGATGAAAGGTTTTGGAATTAGATAGTGGTAAGTTGCACATCCTGTGAATACACTATAAACCACTTGATGTAACCTTTTACAGGGGTAAAAGGGATTTAACCTTTTATAGTGTGTGAACTGCATCTCTGTAAAACTGCCACAAACACTGTATTGAATAACATTTATTATTCAGCATAGTCACAAGGTCCAATACAGTGTTTGTGGCACACTGATGGTTCTTGTTGATCAAATTTTGCAGAATTTTGGAAGGCTGTGTAAGTTAAGTGCCTGGGAGTTAGAACACCTAAGGAGGATCAGGTTGGGTGGTTTAAAATACAAATATCGATTTCTAGTTCCTCTTTCACAGTGGATAATGGAGAACGGTTGACAGCTGAAATAATTCCAGAAAGAGTTTAATACTTCAGGACAAGTGTCCAAAACCTCTTCTGGGCTTTTAATTTCTTACAAGCAACTTAGTACATTTTTAAGTTATATCACAGCTCTAAATTACCCAGTGGAAAGAAATTTTTTTAAAAAAGGTCTGTCATGGCCTTCACTCATTTTAAAAACAGTGTGACCACAGTATCCTTTTTCACGAGTCATTCTGCAAGAAGGTCAGAACCTCATGCACTCTAAAATTATGCCACAAATGTACTCTTATGTTTCCAAATGGACACCAACTAGGATGAATCCTGCTTTCTAAAAATAATAAAGAAATACTTGAAAGGAGGGAGGAAAGAGGAAGACGGATAGTTAGGAGTGGAGATACATTCAAGACAATAACTTTAGATCTGCCTCCTTCATCCAACAACTGTACCCAACATGCAAAAGCAAGACTCTCACTTTGTGTCTTGAAAGAATGAAAATGATGAGCCCATTAAGCACTTACTCAAAGAATCCATGAAAATTCTAACTATGAGTCTTCTGTTTGGAGACAATCTTTTACGTTGAAGAATCTCAGTTTTGAAAGGGATTTTAGAAGTTATCAGATTCAATTTCTCATTTGCGTTAGGGTACCACTTTCCCTGTCCCCAGGAAGTGGAAACCCATTTAACAGATTGTGTTTCTTGATGCTGAATTTATTAACTCTCATGATGATTCATCTTTGAAAATGTGACTATTCATTCTGTATTAAATTAGCTAATATTTACTGAAGTTCCCCTTTAAGCTACCAGGCATTAAGGGTGAAGCTACAAATAAACTGGATAAAGATCCTGACCTTATGCAGTTTTCATTCTAGTGGAGTAAGGGGGAGAGACAGGTATAGATAACTGAACAAAATATATGTTGGTTAATGGCAAAAGCTATGGGGAAAATAGAGTAAAAGGAATGGAGAATGCTGGGGGCGGCTGGTGTTTTACACACAGCGGTCAGCACAGGACTCTCTGATAAGACATTTGGGCAAAGACACTCTGAATACTGTAAATGGACCAAATACAAGTACTGCCACTAATTTAGCATGGGGCCTTTGAAAAAACATCCCCCTCGAAGATTTGTTTTGCTTTGTTTTGTATATAAAATAATTAAGTTATAAGTTCCCTTCCAGCTCTGATACACTATGATTCAAGCAAGGGAAATGACCATTACTCAAGGACAAGTGAAATATGAGTAAACAGTGTAGCTATATATGATGTAGGGAAAACTGCTGATCAGTTTCCTGGTCTGTAATAAAATCTTCTCCTCCATTCAATGTCAGAGTAACCCAAGGTCAGAGTTTCTCTCCCCTCTATTTCTTCCTCCCCAAGAACATTTCTCTATACAGCTTGCGCTCAAGAGAGGCTTCTGTTTTGGTCAATTTTTGTCCTTTCTTGCAAGGATTCAAGGGGCTTGCTTCCAAGTTGAGGAACTGGGTGAAATCGTAGTATGGCTAAATTTCACTGAGAATGAACACAACTTGAGAGGGTCTACGGTATAGTCTAGTAATTCTCACATTTAGCTATAGATTTAAATCATTTGGGAAGCCTTTAACAATCCCAGTGTCCAGGCTGCGACCCAGAAGAATTCATCAGAATCTCTCCAAGTTTACTGAATGCTCCTCAGGTGATTATAATACGCAGCTACAGTTGCAAACCTTAGTTCAGGTAAAAGAAGAAAAAAAAAAAAACTTGGTCCTGACAGTATGCACATCTAGGCTCAAAATCTGATGTCAATGCTTGCTGGATGTATGCCCTTGAGAAAATGCCTTAAATTGATTCTCATTTTCCTTATTTGTACAACCGAAAAGTATTTAACAACACATAAATGCCTAAATAAGTGGGTGATTCATAATTGATATATTTTCACGAAGATTTAAGTTCTTATCTACTAAAGTCCTAGCTTTACAGAATTCTACACTAGCTCTATGCAGATAAATGTATAAGACATGTTCCTGGGAGCTGGTAATTTTTATACAAAGCCCCGAAATGGAAAGACCTGGAGAAGATTAAAGGCCATGTAAACAGATGCCACTAGCCATCTATCAGTAAGAAAGTACATCATGATAGTCTGGACATGGTCAGAATTTTCAAAGACAGATGTCTTGGTTATCTACTGCTGTGTTATAAATTATCCCCCCAAAATAACGGCTCAAAGTGACTGCTCATTAACTCAGCCTGTAAGCCAAGAATCTGGGACAGATTAGCAGGGTCCTCTCGCTCTGGGTCTCTCACAAGGCTGCAGTCAAACTCAAGGCTCAACTGGAAAGGAATTGCCTCTTAGCTCATTCAGAGACTTACTGGCAGGATTCAACTCTTCAAGGCTGTTGGACTGAGGCCTCAGTTCTTTGTAATTTGTTGGTTCAAAACCTCCCTTGGTCCCTTGCCATGTGGGCCTCTCTATAGGGCATCTTACAACATGGCAGTGAGTAAGCAAGAGGGCAGAAGAGAGGGCCAGGGAGTGAGAAAGTACTGGAAAAGTGGACATCATAGCCTTTTGGAAACCAACTCACAGAAGTGACATCCCATCACTTCTGCCAGATTTTTTTCATTAGAAGTAAATCTTGAGACCCAGCCCACACTCAGACCAGGAGGACTACCCAAACACAGGAACCAGGATGGAGGGATCATTGAGTCATAACAGCAACTGCCTAGCACAGTAGATGCCTGGAAGTTTTGCTTATTTAAATCAAAATGTAACTGCTGGCTCTCGAAGGAGAGCTTGTCAACAGAGGTGTCAGGATTACTTCTTTCTCATTTCCATTTCCAAGAACAGAACCCCACCCTCCCCCCATGACTGCTCTAGGGAATTCTAGTTATTGAGCCCCTACTACGTGCACAAAACAGTTCTAAGGGCCAAGGGGTAATTTTGAAATGAATGAAACAGTAGCTGCCTCCTAAAAGCTCAGTAGCAAATGAGAAAAACAAAATAGTAAATTTCATTATAGAGAAATCATGTGCTATGGTATATGGGTTAAGAAAAAATTCAAGACTATTTGGGAATGGAATAAAATTTGAGCTACACCTTAATAATATAAAGGACTTGACAAATGTGTATTTGAGAAGGGCAACCTGGGTGGAGTCAGCTTGAACACAGACACGGTGGCAGGAAAATTAAGAAAACATTCCAGGACTTGTGAGGATAAAGAATCAGATCCAACATACTGAACACAGAAATTAGGATGAATCTAGTTAACTAGAGACAAAGTGTTGTAGAATTGGGTGGATGGCCCACTGACTATTTGAGGACCAGACATTGATGTAATAAAGCCCATGTTTAGGTAGCCGATAAACAAGAGGTTGCAGTAAGAGTACCTGGGGTGCCAATGGAGGGGGGTGATGCTTGAATCAGGGAGACCAACTAGAGGATCTTTGAAATTGTACAGCCAGGAGGTAAAGGGGTATTTTCATAGGCAGGGGAGGTGGGAGTGGAAAGGGCAGGGAAAGTTTGAGGGGTCACTGTGGACACAGTACCAACAGGATTTAGGAAGACCTTTGAGAAAAGTTTAAAGAAGAAGAAAAGTTGAGGATATTTCTTGATTTGGATTTTTGAATCACCTATCAAACACTCCAAATTTTCATACCTAGGTGACTAGATTTGTAGCAACATAAGGGGAGCATTTGGAAATATAAAGTAAGATGAAGAATGTATTATTTGATTCATTCACTCCTTTAACACGTTTCTCTCAGGAGAAACAAGCTCCTCTTTGTCAGGGGAAATAGAGTTGAAATGTTGTTATAGCGAGTTGTGTCTGCTGTTGTTTGTTTGGAGAGATAATAAACACAGGGCTGATTCCAAACCACCAGAGGGCCATGAAACAGTCAGAAATCAAACTTAGGTCCGCCTGATCCATTCCCTACTTTCGGAGCTTTGCATCTTTGAGGTCCTTGATGGTCACACTGAGCAGATTATATTACACCCTGTAGACAAGGAGTAGCTAAGGCAATTGCCCCCCCCCACCCCGCCTCATCTTTGTGTTTCACTTTGCGAGGGCTTTATTTTGAATTGGTTATGAATTTGGAGCTCATGGGCAGAACGGCTCCATTAACAGATTTAACATAGCATGTCTAATGAGTAAGAATTAACACAAAGATTGCAGGAGAAAGGAATGTCTACTTTTATCCCAGGGTATTTGAAGAAGCCAGGGTGGAATTTAGGTCTGGCTCTCGGGAAAGAGCACATGTCTTTACTGTACTGCAAAGTCACCATGCAGACAGGAAAAGAATAGTTGGCTGGTGATTCAAACACCGGCACCAGGAAATATCTCCATGGAGAAAGCAGAAAGGGGAGTAAGAATGGAATGACTGAGTAATTTAATTCTAGAAATAGGGAGCTGATACCAAGTACACAGTTTTCTCAGTGTCCAATGTTCAGGCAACGTGGTGACCTGGTCAGCTGTGCATAGACCATGGAATAACCACAGGGGGAAATATCTGTCTCTTCATAACCCCACGTCAATAGGGGGCCAAATTTTGTTCAATCTATCAAGAAAGTTTTACTGCTCAATCTCTCTTCTCTATACCTATGTGACTTTATTTCGGTTCAACCTGTCTCCCTTTCTGCCTTAGGTTTTCCCCAGAAGTTGAACCTCAGTATTTAAAGGCAAACAGTTTATTTCAGAAATGATCCCAACAAGCATCGGTAATGGATGCAGATATCAGAAAGAAAAGGGAAGGAACCCGATAATGGTGTAATTACGAGCTGGTGGTAACTGCCGTGGGCAATTTGGGCTCAACCACACTGAGGACCTCTGGGAGATAACGTGGAATAAGCTTTAGCACTATCGAAAGTATTTATCCTCTTAAGTTTCGGGAAGGGTTTTCAGTAACAATTATAAAGGACACGTGGACAAAAGCAAGGCGGGGGTGGAAGCAAGGAAGGGAGGTGGGGATGGCTGGGGTTGGGGGGATTGGTGGGGTGTAAATGCAGACAACTGTAATTAACAACAATAAAATAACATTTTAAAAAAGTTTCTGTTAATCATCTGTTACTCTTGGAGGATGTCAACTTCCCAGTTCTCCTGGTCAGTCCCTTGCAGAGACCGAGTTCCCAGGGGATAACTCATAGGCGGGGAGTGCCACATGCTGGCAGCTGGAAACTATCAGCAGGTATGGGAATAGCTGGCGGTGAGAAGATGTGGCAGAGCACCCACAGCTGCGGTTACACCGGCCCAAAGGCCCTCCTCACCCTCGCCGGACAAGGCCTAAGCTGTTCCTCTTTCATCACGTATTTATTAAGCACGTACCATATTAGAGCCATTGGGATATAACACTGAACAAGGCGAACGTGTTTCTTACCCTTGTGGTTCGTACATTCGAGTAGAGAAGACATATAATTAAGCCAGCAATTGTAACCAAAATTTGTATTATAAATGTTTTCAAACATACAGAGAAGTTGAGAGAAGTTTATAATGAACATCCAATTACCCATCATTCATTCAGTTGGATAGCAATCACTAGCATTTGGTCATTTTTGCTTTGTCTTGTGACTTTTGCTAGATTATTTTCATGTAAATTATAGACATTGTTCCATTGACCTCTGTGTACCTGAGTGTGCATCTCTCTAAAACAAAAGAGAACATTTCCCTGCATCACAAAATATATAACAGTATCACACCCAACAAAACCAAATCAACAACTTCTAGTATTGACCACCCAGTGATGAACAGCAACTGACACGCAATCCAACACAGAGAAGGTACAGACTGGTCCTCTCTCCAGCCCACACTCTGGTTTTACGTCCTGTGACTTGCGGCACAGATATGGCGGTGGGGCATGTGTCTGAAATGGGAGCCTAAAGGACTGGTTTTAGGATCTGCCACTAACTTGGTGACTAATCAGTTTCGTCAGAGATCGGACTGGCTTACCTAAAGGATGGAATTTACTGGCTCATATAACTGAAAAGTCCAGTTACAACAACAAGAATAATATTTACAAACAGCTCTGCAGCACTTACCATATGCCAAGCCCTGCTCCAAATACCACACACACACACACACACAGAATCATTCATTTCTCACAGCAGCCTTACTAGGTAGGTTTCCATTCATTATCTGCATTTTACAGATGAGGTGACTGAAGCATACACAGGTCGAGTGAGTTACTCAAGGAGGTCACATAGCTTGTTAGTGGCCGACTCAGACTGAGGCAGGCTGGTTCCAGCACCTTGCTTAAGACATGGCTGGGTCTGTGGACCCAAATTCTATCTACGGGACGCTGTTTTCCTCTTTTTCCATGCTCTCCCACTTATTCTCGGCTCTGTTTTCAAGCAGAGCTTCTTCGCATGATTGAAGCATGGCTTTCATTTACACTACCTTTACCTGTCAATCGCCCCAGTAGAAACTATGTCTCTTTTCCCAATAATTCTCAATGCAAAGCTTTCTGATTGATTTTGACTGTCTCTGATTAGCCTAGATTGAGTTACAACCCATCCCTCCAGAAAAAAAGTAAGTCTGTGACATCAACGTTCACTCCCAGAGCTGGGACTATAGTCAGCTCCTCTTAAACACATGGAGGATGAGAGAGGCAGGGGCTTCTCCAAAGGCGGCCAGAGTGCTATTACTGGAAGAACGGAACTGAATGCTGAGGGACAAAGTTTGCACAGAAACAATTCTGCATTGCCACAGGAGCTTGCTGCACAAAGCCTGGGTTTATGTTTCAGCTGCAATGCAGGGGCAGTGGAACGCCATGATCTCTAGAGAAGCCATTTCTTGTCGTCTAAGTTTTTACCAATTTAGGAAATGACAGCTGAGGGATGAGAAGGCATTTGCTCAAAAGGCAGAGAAAGCACATGGCAGAACATGGGTGAATGCCTAAGATTCATCACTCCCATTCCTTTCTGTTTCACAGCCACTGTAAAGTAGAGAGCCCTCAAAAAACTGCAAAAAAAATATAATTGCTGGCATCGGTCCCTAGCTTGGAGGATCTGTGGCTTTGCAAAAGAGGAAAAGATTATGAGATAGGTATTGACCTCATCTGGAAGATAAATATTAGACCGACAATTTTTAATAAAGCCCCAAAACATACAAAAATACTTTTTCAGAGGATCCTCCAAGATTAACCTGAGTTTCCACAGGAATGCAAGGCGGATATTGCCAGGTAATACTTGTCTGATGTCATCAAAGTAGCTAATGGCACAGACAGCTTCACTTGGCACAGCATCAAAGCTGATGACAAGCAAGTGAGAGAAAGTCCACCTGAGCTTAGAGCGTCTGGATCTGTACAAACTCGAGTCGCTCTGCGAGTCTGTCACTTTGAAGTAAACCTTCCCAGGCAATCAACTCAGGGACCACCTCTCATCTTGGACTTGGGAATACAAGTAATGCTGTAAACTTTAAACAAAAGCAAGCAATAGGATATTTGTTTTGTCCCAGCCTTTAGCTGGAGGACTTCTGTAAAGTATAGGGTGGGAATATTGTAACAGAAATATTAGTGAACTCTACAAGGTGCTTAGACTCTGCTTATTTAAGAAGCGGGAACTGACTGGAGCCACAAGACAAAGGCCTTACGTGTTCTCTTTTCCTCTTTACCCTATTGGCCCTTGGTTGGCCCATTTCTTGTCATATGAACTCCAATCACAAAGGAAGCCAGTTTGACTGGTACTGGGTGATTGTGAATCACTCTTGAAATCAAATCTCCATGTATTACTAGATAGAGGCTGCTGCTGAGACCTTCCCACCCAATCTGATATTGGCCATCCCTGTGCCACATGCAGATTAGAGGTTCTTGCTAAAGAAGAATATGATGGGCAGGGAAGTTCAAATGGAAAGGAGATGTGGGAAAGATAAGACTTCATGACAGCTTGGTCTGGTACACCCGCTTTTCTTCAGCCACAAGCCAAAAATCTATTTCCAGTACATTTTCTTATGGTCACTTTGAAAAGATGAAAACGAGTGTTTTCACAGATGGTTGTGATTCTATGAAAGCAATGTTTGTCAACTTCTGGTCACACTGTGATGCAGAAATGTTCCTTTTGCCCTTCCAGATCAATATTGTTTTGGTGCAAAAAATGTTTCTTCTCCCCTCCCTTATCCCTTACACAAAACATTCAAACATTTGTGTATTCCTTACACAAAGCATAATGTTTGCACACCCCATTTGCAATCAGCCCCATTGCCATTTCCCCCTCACTAAAGCACAACAGTATATGGTAGAAAGGAAAAGAGAGACCTAACATTTATTAAGCACCTACTTAGTATTAGGAACTGTGCTATTAGGTAATATATTTTCTGTCTCCATGTATTCGCACAACCATCACAAAGTAGATCTTATTATTCTTGTTAGATAGATAAGGAAATTAAGCCTCAAATAGTCCACTTTTTTCAGATCACATAGCTCAGCCCCGGGATTCAGAGCCAGTCTATATGGCTCACCATCCAGGTTCCATCCGAACACAGTCCACTCCTTTCACATCCCTTCCCAGGGCCTTGCACAGTATGAGGAAAATGGCTGTTAGGACCAACAACGCATCAACGTCAGCCTCTCACGATCGTCTGTATAAAAAAGGTTTTGTGATTGAATAAGTTGGATATTTCTGCGTATACTATTTCTCCCATAAAATTCATAATGCCATTGGTATATAAAAGAGCATAAAGTGTCCTAAATAATCCAGTTTAATTTGGCCCATATTTTCTAAGTTAATTTGATCACAGAATGCTTTTTTCAGGTAACATCCATTAATGTCTCATGAACACAGAATTCCATGGAACACTCTGGGGAATACAACGTCGCATCCCATTCTCTTCCCCTCATTTTATGAATGACAATATGGGCTAAGAAATGAAATTGTCACTCATGAGTGACAAGCTCACTGAGAAGAGAGAAATGATTCCTGCCAGTACTCACAGCTAATGACTGATGGAGCGGGGCCAGAGGTCAGAGCTCCTGGATGCTAATGGTTATGTTAATGAAGCCTTGGCATAAAACAGCCATACATCTTTGCTCCTGCTTCCTGTTCTCTTACTCTGGATGTCATTAGTGAGGCTCTCTTCATAGCAAAATCCTATCACCTTCCAAGGAAATATTCTCTGAAAGTGATCACTAATTCTCTCTCTCTCTCTCTCTCTCTCTCTCTCTCTCTCTCTCTCTCCTTCTCTTTCTCTCAGCACCTAGAAAACACAAAAGGAAAAATAATGCCAGTCCCCGATTATGTGCTGAAGGCTGTTATCTCTAATAAAATAGGGCGCCTCTTCATGTTGAGCATGGGTATGATTCAACATCAATTTCTTAACACAAATTCATAATTTTGAAGTACCCTCTACCATATGGCACTGACACACAAGGAAAAATGTAAATTTGCCATATCAAATTTAGAGTGCAGTTTTGTCTGTGTTGCCTTTCTCCTTTCCCATTCTTTTATTTTGCTCATAAAGTTGCCAAATATAGACCATGTTTCTTGTTCTTCAATTTCTCAGAGTATTAACACATGATAAAACTGCTACGTAAAACTGTGGATTCAAATCAGGATATTTCAGCACTTCAATAGACAAGAACAGAGAACACCAAACTTTAAATCTAGATTAAAAAAAAGAAACAAACCCTGACAGAATGTGAGTCAAAGAGCTGAATGTACAGAAAACATGCATGGTAGCAACAAGCTACCGTTTGGAGCCCTCTGAGTACCAAAGCCTTAAGGAACTTGGGAATACAACTGCTTCACACCTGTTTCATCAGCAAGTGCGTAATCCACAGTACAACAAACCAAGTCCTTGAAACCTTTCGTCCTCCTCTGGGACCAAGAAGAACCTCTGGCATTTAGTGCTGGACTGGTGGACGTTTTCTTCAGCTTGGGAGCATAAGACAGGGAAATTTCTGGGGTCCTTTCATTCCCCTCAAGGAAGCATAGGGCACGCTTTCTCTTCCTTTTGCGAGGGGTGTCCAACCCGTGGTCAGTGTGACCCAACGCCGCCCAAAGTTTGGACACCCCAGTACCTTTTGAATTCCTACTGGAGACTGACAAAAGATATGAACATCCTCTTATAAAATACCCCAGATATGAGGTATAAGGTTGGAAGAGATTGTTTTAAAGTCTGCATATGGTCAATGAGCCCCCTAGGTTCCTTTTCTTGCCAGCTAGCTGAGCTGACCCTACCTTCTCTTACTCCTTAAAGAGATGAGTTGAGCAAACCTCTCCAAAGTTGAACCACACACACCGAGATGGAGAGTGGGCAAAGACACAAAAAATCCAGGAAGTTCAACATCTGAATAAGAATTCCAGAAAGAATAATCTGAGAAAGTAAAAGGGAAGAAAACCTAATGAAATTATATGGCAAATTTTTCCAGCATAGAAGGACATAGGTCCTCAGGTTAAAAAACCTCAGGCTCAATACAAAAATGTTTAAAGAACCACTCTCAGACATGTAATAATGAAAAAAAAAATTTAAAGAATTTATTTATTTTTTAGAGAGAGGGGGAGGAGGAAAGAGGTAGAGAAACATCAATTGGTTGCCTCTCACATGCGCCTAACTGGGTACCTGGCCTGCAACCCAGGCAAGTGTCCTGACTGGGAATTGAGCCTGAAAACTTTTGGTTCACAGGCCAGCACTCAAGCCACTGAACCACACCAGCCAGGGCTGATAATGAAAATTTTACAACACCTGGAAGAAAGAACTGAACAGCCATTTTGCCAAATCCAATGTACAACTCCCAATTTTCATTTTGCTTGACCTACCAGTTGCTTTTGATACAATTATTTCCACCTCTTAAAACATGTTTGTCAGATGATTTCCATGTGTTCCCATTCATCTCCTCTCTTTGTCTCTTCCTCCATTTTCTCTTTTGCTAGATCCCCCTCATATTCTTCAACTTCTCCACATCAGTAGGCCCTTGTGATAGTAAACACTCCCTTGTGATTTCATCCAAGTTCAGGGCTTTACATGCATCAACACGCTAATGACCTTAGAATCATAGGTCTAGTCCTGATCTACTCCAGAAGTCTTGATTCACGAATCCAACTGTCCATCGGCATTTCCACTTAGATAATGATGGGCTCTTAAAATTCTCCACATTTAAAGGGAACCCTGAACTCCACATGCCCAAACATGCTTTTCAGCCCGTGTTCTCCAGTTCAGTCAATAGCACCACATGGCATGTTGTTGATTCCAAAAAAATTTGCTTTGATGCTTCTCACTCACACCCCATATCTAATCCATCACCATACTCATTTAGTTCATCCTTCAAAATATATCTTTAACTGGACCAAACCTCATCACCTCCACTGCTACCACTTATAATTTAATTCCTCACCTGAGATATCTCCTAGCTGATGTTTCTGCTGCCATTCTTGATCCGTTGTTCCTCAGAGCAACTACAGTAACTAACTTTGACTAAGTTCCCCACCCACTTGGAACACAATGGACTCATATTAACAGATACCTTGGGGTTTAAAAGAAATATTAGATGACTCTTTATTCAACCTCAAGCTACAAGGTAACAGGCAACAGAAAGCCAAGTGTCTCGCGAGCTTCCCTTTGTCTTCAGACAGGCTTCTTTCCCTTTTGAGAGGTTGCCAGTTAGTAGGTGTTACCTTCCAGAAAGCTGTGACTCAGTCACTCAGCACTGATAATATGGTTCCCATTGTGTTTAAACTGACCATCTTCAGCCCTGGATGGTGTGGCTCAGTTGGTTGGGCACCTTCCCACAACCTGAAAAGTTGATTTAATTCCCAGTCAGGGTACGTGCCTGGGTTGCAAGTTCAGTCCCTGGTTGGGGTAGGTACAGAAGGCAACCAATCAATGTTTCCCTTTCATATTGATGATCCTCTCCCTCTCTTTCTCCTTCCCTTCCCCTCTCTCTAAAATAAAAAAATAAATAAACTGACTATCTACAGGGCACTGATCAAAATGGCCCCTTGAAAGTCCTAGGAAGTCAGGTCATGTGTAGAAGGCACTAGACCAATGATATTCAATGTAGTTAAATTCATTCTTTTTCCAGACCAAGTATTTTGCAATGGTTCTTAGCAAGTACTTGATCAAAACCCTCCAATAGTTTCCCAGTCTTTTTTTTTTAATAAAGATTTTATTTATTTATTTTTAGAGAGAGGAGAAGGGAGGGAGAAAGAGAGGGAGAGAAACAGCAATGTATAGTTGCCTTTCACATGGCCCTCACTGGGGACCTGGCCTGCAACCCAGGTATGTGCCCTGACTGGGAATCGAACCGGGACCCTTTGGTTCCCAGCCCGCGCTCAATCCACTGAGCTACACCAGCCAGGGCAGTTTCCCAGTCTTTTTAATTGAAGGTCCTGTCCTAGATCAAGGTTGGTCAAGTTAAAAGCCAAAGGGAAAGGTGAGCAAGGTAAACTGGAGGACAAGTCAGATATAAAAAACATCAGCCTGGTGCATATATTATGACCCCATTTTTGACAGACGCATGAGGAGAGAAAAATAAGGCAATATAATGGCACAAGGGGAAACTGACTCTTGGCCTCAATGCTGGAGACACAGAAGGACTGAGGCCTGACGAGAAGCGAGGCTCAAGGCTCCTACAGGAGGCCGTGGCTGTTGAACTTCATCTAAGAGTTACCAGAGAGCATTGTCAGCCCAGCATGGCCATACCTTTCACTTTTTCAGCATAATCCAAAAAGTCAGATTTTTAAAACATGAAATCTAGAAATTAGTAAACGTTGGTTCACAGTAGTTAAAAGTATCATTAGAGTCAAGCAAAACATACACATCAGAAGATTTCACTCATGGGTCTCCAGTTTGCTCCCACTACCTTTGCTTCCATCTCAGGCATTCTAACTCAAACTCTATTATGTTACCTTTTTTTTTGGGGGGGGGGGGTGATGTTAAAGAGGAAATTCCTGGAATTATAAAGAATAGTTGTTAGAATGATAAGAGTCCAGAAGGCTGAAATCTGGTGCCTTTCATTTCAACATGAAAGCCGGAAAGTCAGCTCTAAGAATGTTTAAAAGCTAAACTGGTTACCTAACTATTTAAATTAGCCAGCACGCCAACACAAGGTTACGACACATGCAGGGCTTTCTTGTGAGTTTATTTCTTTTTTTAAGGGGACAGGATGCAAGGCCTAAATTTCCCTTAAATAGAGCACCGCCCGTGACATTGTTTATACTTTCCCCTGGGCAGTGCTTCCAGACAGCCTTTAAAGGAAAGCGATAAGAGGAGAGGAAAAGGGAAGTCACCCAGAGAAGGGCAGGAGCGACACAAAGTGTCTGCTCCAGGGGGTGTGGATGGAGCTCTTCAGTGGCCCTCGTTTCTTATTTGGTTACTTTTATTTCGTTATTTGTTTATTTTTACAGAGCAATAAACTTCACCCTGCATCTGGAGTGCGCTTCCTCAGAGGTGTGAGAGTGCCGTGAATCTTGTCTATCAAGGATCCTGGTATCAATGGGGCAAAGAGGCAAGTGATGTTTCCCTTAGGCCTGCCGATTCCGGTCTGCTCAGTTATCAGCGAGGGGAAGGAAGTTGGAGTGGCAGGATATGGGCAGGTTAGAAATAGTTTATGGGATGCTAAGAAACAATACCCAGCTCTCCTGGAAGGCCAGTCTTCTTTGGACTTGTCCAAGTTCAGATGAGGGGTCTGTTCCAGCCGGGGCCATGGGAGGGAAGTCTGCCTATTTTCAGAACGCATCTTTTGTTGTCTAGCCCCTCACGTCCAGCGCGGAGGGCAGCCGGGGAATGAGCACTCACGTTGGAGTTAGACAGATGTGAGTTAGAATCCTGGATCCTCCCGCTGTCAGTGCTCCAGTTTGGGGGAAGTTTCTTTATTTCTTATATATAGTACATATTCATTCTCTCATATGCAAAATGATACGATCGATATTTGCCAAATGTACTTTTGCAAATTTAAATATCATAATGAATATAAAGTGGAAAGTACATTGCCTTGTTATAAATATTCAGTAAACTTAAGTTTTTTTCTTTTTTCTAGGAGAGCAAAAAAATGGATTCTAGATACAGCTGCCTGGATAAGAAGTTATTTTGAAAGGTGCCAGGCAATATACTTATAACAGTATCTTTAACCCCAGGTCTGCATGATTAAAGACTCAATACTTTGACAAATTTTGTACTAGAAAATCTTAGAATTGGAATGGTCACTAAATAGTATCTACTGTAAAGGTTTTATCTTGCCCCAGTCTCCTTCCAACCGATCTGTAAAGATAAGGTAATTCTTCATGTTATCCCCATTTTCCAGATGAGAAAACTAAGGCTCCAGGACCTGAAATAATTCATCCAAGGTCACATAGCTATGAAGGGGTTAAAGCAGGCTTAGAAACAGTATTGGTTTAAATCCAGAGTTTGAAAACATGACTGCCACGCAAACCAAGGAGAAGTAGGATCTCCCTTTATTTGACCAAAAAGAGCCTGAAAGTACTCAGGTATGCCTCCCCTCATGGCATATGGAGAAACCGCTCGGCAGTCTGCGAGGGTACCTCGGGGCAGCTTCCTCAATGATGCACTAGGTGAAAATGCCCATCCAGTGGCTGAACCTGGTGTCTGAGTCCCCAGGGACTGGCTGCCTTTCCAGCTTCTCTGAGAATTAAACCTTTGAGCCCAGCTGGCTGGGAAAATTGTGTTCTTATTCCACTTTCCCAGCAGCCTTCTCAGCCTTGAATCTTCCTCCTCCCAAAATATTTATTTTCAGATCTGGGGAATGATGCCTACATTCCTCTTGGGATCCAGCCTAAACATGAGCTCTCCCGTGAAACTTCTCTTACACACTTTCACCATTCCTGGTGCAATTAATTATCAAAACAAACAGAAGTTGAGAACCAGACAGACCCAGATTCAAATCCAGACCCTGCCACTTGCTGGCTGTGTGACGTTTGGTAAGCGGCTGAGCTCTGCCCGCCTCCATATCCTCATTTCTGACATTCTCTAACAACCTTAGCGGGTTGACGCGAGAATGAGATCATCACAGGTGTCATGATTCTAATGTAGTGACTGGCACATAGACAGTGAATGTTATCTAGCTGAACCTCAAAATCGTTAAGTGAAAGAAACCAGGCCCCTGAAGAGGGCATGATGCAATTTATATAAAATCCTAGAAAATGCAAGTCAATCTATAGTGAATGAACACATAGTTGTTTGTCACTGGGGGATGGGACAGGGAGGGCGTTGGGAAGAGGCATTCTAAGGGTCATGAGAAAACCCTCAAGATGATGGATACATTCATTATCTTGACTTCTGTGATGGTTTTAGAGGCATATATTAACATTGAGACTGATTAAATTTTCTCCCGGCTGGTGTAGCTCAGTGGATGGAGCGCGGACTGGGAACCAGAGGGTCCTTGTTCGATTCCCAGTCGGGGCACCTGCCTGGGTTGCGGGCCAGTTCCCCAGTGAGGGCCATGTGAGAGGCAACCATACATTGCTCTTTCTCCCTCCCTTCTCCTCTCTCTGAAAATAAATAAATAAAATCTTAAAAAAAAAAAAAAGACTGACAAAATTTTCTAATTTAACCATGCACAATTACATGTATATATAAGCTAACAATATTAAGTGGCAAAGCCAAGATTTTAACCAAGTCTGACTCCAAAAGCCATGAGTTTTCATGTCTTCTTTCCTTCTTGTTTGGACTCATTTGAACCAGACCTGGAAGCCTGAGTGAAGATCCAGCATGCAGGAGGGAGAATGAAGTAGTGGAAAAGGAGCTAGACTGGGACGGAATAAACCCAGGGCAGGCTGGCTCACAGACGTGCAGCAGAAGCGAGGAAGAGACGGCGAGAGCCCTGAAAACTAACTTACCATCGAGTTTCAAGCACCTCGCAAAGCTTCACTGAGTGGCTGAGGTCTCAGCTCCCATCCTTCCTTCTGGCGTGGAATGTGGGGTGGCGGGGCGGGGTGGGGAGAGGCTCCCTAAACACCGATACACAAAGCGACACCATCACCCATAACCTCCTTGGTGAGGGCACTATTAAATACCCTGTTTTGCTTCCTCCACAGTACGTAAGCCCATCTAAAAGTGCCTTGCTTATTTCCAAGTTGACAAATTCATTTCCAGTCTCGCCCTGCCGCACTCACTACTGTTTTCCGGGGCGTGCGCCCTGCCAGCCGCGCTGCGGGCGCCTGCTGAATAAACGCGTCTTGGTTGAATGAATGAGTCAATGAATTCATCCCTTTCTATTTTAGGCTGTGAGTTTAGTTTGGGGCTTGACAATCTCCCCAAATACTATTTGCCAACAACTTTTTCCCTTAATTTCTAATCCCATGTCTGTTAACAAGGAAATTAAATCCAGATGTGTCTGAATCACCCGCCCTGGACTCACCAGAATTCGGTGTTGTAAGAGCTGGGTGGTGGAGTTTTCCTTCAGTAAACCAGTGGCAAAGAGGGAAGCAAGCAACCCCCAGAGATAAAGGATTAAAGAGAGGAAAAAGGGAGCGTTAGCATTTCTAAATTGTATCTCTAGTTGGATTTTTGACAGGAATTGGTGGGAGCGGAGAAGGTATCTAGCAACCTCTGCCCTTAGTTTTCTCAGCCAAGACAGCAACCTCCTGCAGCTCGTCCCACTAAGAAATCTCATGTTCTCCAAGAGACAGTGAAACCTACCTCCACTAGGTAGCTGCCTCCTCCCATCCTCATTACTGACTTCGTCTGACGCATTGCTTTGGGGGCAGAAGTCTGGTGGGGATGTTAGATGCGGTTGTGGTCCGGCTACAGATCTTTCAAGGCAAGATCTAGAAACAGCAGGTCTATCTGGAGAAACTACCCACTCAGTTTTTGTTTGTTTGGTTTTGCTTTGGGGTGTGTGTGTTTTAGTTATAGGCTTGAGGAATGAATTGAGCTTTCAAACAAGACAGATGTGTGTTTCAATTCTATTTCTATTATTTGCTGATTTGCTGGTAGTGTCCCCTTTGGGCATTACATAAATTCTCTGTTTTTTTTAATATTTAAAAATTGAGTTTAAGTAATAGAGAGTTGTTATGATGATGAAATTAGATACATTTGTAAAGGACCTGTCAAATATCTAGCACATATTAGAAATATTAGAAGACAGAAATAAAAAATAAGAAGAAAGGGAGGGGAAGGAGGGAAGGAAGGAAGGAAGGACAGGCAGTGATAAGCTACTATGTGTTTAACAATTTAAAAACGGGTTCTGTGGTTAAGTATCAATTAATCAGTCAATCCTGGATCCGCAGTGTTTGCCAGTTTCCATGGTACAAATATTTCCAGCACGGTCAATTGCAAGCTTTCAGTGTGAGGTCAACCAGCTACAAAATTTCTAAAAAGCCTTGTAACTCTTCAAGCTATACAGGGCAGCACCTGCACATGCCCAAAG
This sequence comes from Micronycteris hirsuta, assembly GCA_004026765.1. Taxonomy (NCBI): domain Eukaryota; kingdom Metazoa; phylum Chordata; class Mammalia; order Chiroptera; family Phyllostomidae; genus Micronycteris; species Micronycteris hirsuta. The sequence continues at coordinate 186,661 of PVJI01000587.1, forward strand.
AATAGTCGTTGAGAGAGCAAACACCGGTCAGTCCGCCTATGAGTTGATGGATTTAAAATATAGTTTCAATTCCACTTGAATTAAGTCCACAAATATTAATTACCACCTTTTTAAAAACGTTGCTGTACTTGAAGCTGTGATGTGAGAAGAGCTTTAAAGAACTGTATCTGTTTATTTTACTCTTTGGGTCTGGTATCTGGGGTTCCAGGATTTACAAGGAAAAGCTGGAGACTCTGAGAAAAAGTCAGGCTGACCTCACAAGCAGGACCCCTTCGCAGAGTCCAGCTAATGATCTGTGGACCTATTTTTAAACTCCTTCCGAGCTGCTAGAGTGAATTCCACTCTAAGTATATTCTGAGTTCTTAAGCAGTTTCTCCAGGATAAAATGAAAATACAGTCTTAGTAGAAGACTGTATTTTGATCATTATCATCCGTTAATACCTCAGTGTTTGATTTGCTCATTTTACAATTAACTCTTCAGCAAAAAATCTGAGGGAAAAAGGAATAAGGCAGGTAAGTTTTAAGAAGGGTTCTGGAGGGTACAAGTTATCATAGATCCACGGTCACTGGAAGGAACTTGGCCTGAGTGAAGCGTGATCGTGGTGGCTCCTGAGCCACCGGGAAGTAATGAGAGGACCTTGGTCAAGTGCATAAGGGGGAATGTGAGAACAGATCCTACATGACACCCTGAGTTTTGTTTATGTTGCTCCATTTTTTATTTCAAAATAAAGAGGCCTGTATCCTTACTATTTGTGTGACATCAGGCAAATCATTTACCCATTCTGATTCCGAAAAGTCACCTACAAAAAGTGAGCACTGTATCAGCGAATTCTTGTGAGTTCCCAATAAGGTAACATCCGCATCTGGGGCAAAGAGAGGGATTGGCTCAATGACTGTTCGCTTGTTTTCCAGATTTCTTTCTCATTCACAATTTTCCTCTGTAAGGAGCAAAGGGAAAGACATCATAGTGTTTCATAATGGACATAGTGAGACCGGCAAACTCTGTATGTGTGTAACTGGGTTAGTGAGCTGCCATATGGACATCTGAGTTCAACTCAGTAGGCAGAGGGTTGCTTCCTTTATGGCCACGTGGTTTTATTTAATGTCTTAGAAGGTACCAGGCTAGACTAGGGAACTCCTGACTGCGCCTTGAGAGCTGGTTTCAGATGCTGAGTCTTTAATGAGGCTTCGTCTAATTCTCCAGCAGAAGCCAGTCCCCCTCCACTGTTTTCAGCTTTATTTATCTCTGCTCTAAGCAAAATGCTGCCTTGCAGCATAGTTTTCCTGCTGGGCCTGGGCCTGTGAGTTTGATTTTTTGCTTAGAAGAAACACAGGCCACCTCGAAATACCTCAGGTTATGAAAAGTTGTAGGAAAATGCATGGCTATCAGAAACACCGGGATCTCAGCCCAGTTTCTCAGGAACCAGAGGCGACCTCTCAATCTGTTCTCCAGGAAGAACAGAGATGGTCACACACATGTAGGACTCTGAATAGTGGAGCACCTTCAGGAACAGGAAGGCCACCTGGGTCCCAGCAAGCACCTTTCACACAGACAGTGCGCACATGTGGGCAGCCACACGTGGCCCAGCAGGCACCTGTGCTGCTCCTGAAATGGGGTTGGCTGTGGATCCTCTGAGCCCGAGCTCCCTTCACTAACTCTCCCACTTCGCCTGCCCTGTGCTTCCCTCTCTGCCGACTGCTCATCTCTAATAGAGGAAAACCTGACTGGGAAGGTGGTCACCAGTGTACCCGCAGGCCAGCCCTTCGAAGCCACCTGTAGTCTGCTGGCCTGTCCTTGAGTTAGGCATCTGCTCCAAGCACATCAACCTTGGCCGAGGTGCTGGGCTCACACTTGGCACTAGGGAGACTTCTTATGTGAGTGGGTTCTGGCAGGGCAGGTATTGTGTCTGAAGCCAGCATTCTCCACGGAACTATCTCATCTCCATTACCTTGGGATTCCTTTTACGAGATAAGCTATCTATTGTACAAGGCTGCATCCCCCACAGCAGCTAATAGGTACTGCAGGAATACCTTGAAAATCCAATTTTACCGATTTCTCACTAGATTGGTTTTAGCTTCTCATTAATTCCAACTCTGCTTTAATAAGGGTGTGTTTGTGCATGTGATGTGTGTGTGTGTGTGTGCAAGTGCCACGGACAGTCAGACAGTACGAAGCCCATTAGAAAGGTATTACAACCTCTCCAGAAAATAAAATGGCAAGCACAGGGCCTGATACCATTTAAAAATAAATTTTAATAAGATGCCTTAGGGCCACTCATCTAGAGAAAACTTAAATCAGACATATCATACCTGCATTTAATTTTTTTCTTACACAGCTGTGAAATACACTGATGACTATGGCCCAGTTTCCATACTTTAAATGATATTCAGTCGGAGCCCATTTATTTTACAAATAAAACATAGAGGTGTTTAGTATTCATGCTTCCTCCTCTCAGCCCACTTCTTAAAGAATTCCCTTCAATGGGGCCAGAAGCAGAAGAGAAAAAACTGAGAAAGATTCCTGATAAGGAGAGACTGGAATATCCCAAAGCCTTGTTGGCTGGAGTTCTCAGCTGTTACTGGTCATACCTCTCCACTGTGGTGAATGGGGAAAGCACCAAGGGTCATACTGCACTGACTTTCACTGTTCTCATTATACTTCATCATAGCATTGATCCGTGCATCTTAAATCGCACTAATCAGTTTCATTCATCTTAATATCCCCGTCATAATGCTGGCTGCACAGCAGGGTTCAGTAAGTCTTTTCTAAATCAATAACTCTCCAAATACACAAATGTACGAACAAATGGATGACGTGCACCGGCCCCCATTGCTATCGTTGTCCATCTCACCCCTGGCCTTGAACTTTGATCGCGCCCTTCCTTACCTCCATCCATTCACACTAGGGCTGCCAAATACAGCCGAGACAAACAGAGGACACTAGTTAGAATAGAAAGCACGGTAGTGTAAGAATGTCCCACAAGGATTCGCTGTTTATCTGCACAAGGCGAACGTAACTCCAAGTCCTGTATTTTACCTGGCAACCCAAACACAGGCCACCAGCCCCAGGCACTGACGCCTGTCATTTGCCACTGCAGTCCCTCTGCAGTCTCAATGCTCATCTCTCTTGGCTGGGCTGGAAGGGCAGCCAGGACGGCTCTTGCCTTAATGAAAGGACATTTGGACCTTCTACCCCACCTTAAAGTGGTCAAGGTCTCCAAGAGCTTCCTAAAGAAAACAAGGGCTGCTGTGAGGGGGGAGGCATCCATCTGAACACTTGCCTCTTTTGTCTAAGACAAAGAAAAGAGCTATTCAGAAAGCAAATTGATTAAAATTGAGGGAAATTGCCGGACCATTGATAATTGCAGCTAAAGGGCAGTGGTCACTCTGACTGATTGTCACTTCACAGAGAGCAGCCGCACCAACAGCCAATCAAGGGCATTAGCGAGAAGCAACCTTTTAGTGACCCACGATTCCCCCCTCGGGAAGCATTTCACACAAGCCTTTAAAGCCAGGCCAAAGCATTTTCCGCACCATATTTACCTTTAATTCCCAAACCCAGGGGGACTGAAAATCGTTCAGTCTCTAAATGTCTTTCACATGCTTAAGAGATGAATGCAACTGGCCTCCGCCAAAGTCTGTCTCCATTCACCAGCCTTTGAACTCTCACAAGCGGGGAGACCTCATGGCCCCCACACATTGCAAGCGACTCTGGTTACCCACCTTCCTGCACCCCCCTCGCAGTTCAGAAAGGCTGCTTCTGTTCGGCACCACGAAAACCTGAGCACTTGTCTGGTGTGCATTTTTCTCCCCTTACCTCCTCTCGCAGCGGCACTTTGACAAAGACAAATCTCCCCCCGATTTTGAAAGGATTCTATATTTATAAATTTGGTGAAAGAATTCTGACCTGGGACCTGGGAGGCAGGGAGCGGTCCCGGCTCAGACACACAAACGTGCTGAACGGTTTCTGGCAAGTTGTAGAACATTTCTAAGGCCTCGGCTTTCTCATTGAGGAAATCACAGAGCTGGACCCGGTCCACAGCCCAGACGGTGCCAATCGCTGCGATACCTGGGCACTCCAAGGAAAAACACTATGCTTCATCTAGACACAGAAAATGTTTAAATGATAGACTTGAAATAATATATAAGAAATGCTTTCTTCTTTGGAATTGCGCACACACACACACACATAAAAATTTTGAAATAATAAACTTAAAATAATATATAAAATATTTTTTGTTTGGAATTGCCACATATAATTTTAAATAATACACTTAAAATAATAAATAATATTTTTTCTTTGGAACTGGCATATATGTAAATGTTTAAATAACAGACTTAAAATACTGTATAATATAGAGTGTTCTGTGTATATGTGTGTTGCAATATTCATATGTTTGCTCTGTAACTATGCATAGAAATAGAAAGGGGGGTAGCTACAGATATGCAATGCCACAGACAATAGATATGTTTGTGTGTTTGAGATCAGTCCCTACAGTGTAAATAAACTCTCTGAGTGACTGAAGATTAAGCGGGGATCTGGACATCACAACCAAAACAGACCCCAGTCTTCTCACTGGTCACAGTGGGACACTGAATGCTTTTTCTCCTCTGTGTTCCCGGGAGCCTAGAGGCTGCACAGAGAAGCGCAAGTGAGACGGGCCTCTGGAGATGCTGAAAAGGTCAAAGGGCTCTGTCTGCGGCAGGAAGGGAAGCGAAGGCGCCCTCTGTCTCCCAACCAGGAAGCCCCACACACTTCCCTAGAGCAGAAGGAAGGGTGAACACCCAGTTGTCTCTGGGCGGGGACAGGCTGAGGGGAGCTCAGTGTTTCCCGTCAGTCACCCTGTCACCCCTGCCCTGGCCTGTAGCAGAGGATGCTTTGTTAGAAGGGCTGCCTGATGACTGACATTAGGCCTGAAGATCAGGTCCGCATGTGGACTCCCTGTGCTAACTGCACATCTCCCGCCACTTAGGAATCCACGCCGCCACCCTCTACACGAGCACCTCTCCCATGAAAAGGAGGTGAGGCTGCTGCCTGGAACCTGGATTCTGGGTCCAGAGGAGCTGACAAACTACTTACGTGACCCTGAGACCTTCCCTGCACCTTACTGTGCCTCCCAGGCCTCGCCCAAGAGTTAGGAGGTTGGTTTATATTGACAAGGTCCTTTCTAGCTGTGAAAGAATACAAAAATTTTTAAAACTTCTGTGGCCATTGTTTAGATAACCTAATAAAAAGGTATGTAAGTATCATTACTTAATAGTTTCTAGTAACAAAAAAGGTATAAACTAAATATATAAAAATTATATAAAAGTAAGGAAATATATGCCCATGTGGCACATCCACATGAGGAAGATTATTCAGCCATTTGAAAAACTGAATCTGATCTCTATGTATGGCCCCTGAAAGCTTGCCCATGGTAAGTTGGAAAAGTGAGAAGTTTATAGAGAGTTGAAGCAAGTCAAAGAAACGTGTATGTATGAATTTGATGGTTTTAACAAGAAGCACCAAAAGTATACATCTATTATCTTTTACATGAACATTGATATGAATGAAAAGATTCACACAAGCTGCTAACACTGGTTTCCTAGGAACAAGGGATGGGGTGAAGGAACAGCATTAGCGATTCTTTTCATGTCTTCTAGCTGCTTCACTGGTTGTCGTGAAGACAAGTTTCTTTTGTCATTTTTACAGAGAAATTAAGTAAAAGAATTAAAAAACAAAAACACAGAGTATCTTGACCACAGCTCTTCTCCCAAGAAAGGCACAGAGGGTGTAAGGCAGAAGTTAAAGATCTAGGCCTCGCCGGCTACTGGAAACCGTTCCCACAAAAGTAGGTTCTCTTTCTTTGGGGGCGTATTTTTCACTCCCACAGCCGCTGCCCTGGGGGTTCACTGCCTCCTGCCAGTGTTGCTACCTTAGCCTTTAACTGGACTCTGCCTCCAGTCCCACCCGTGCATTCTCCAAATTGCTGCTAATGAAATACTCCTACATCCAGTCACGTCTCACTCTTTCTTGAAAATATTCAATGACTTCTCACTGGTTAAACCATGCAGTCTACACTAGTAACCAGAGAAAACGAGGCTCATCACAATCAAGTTCTAAAGTTTTGTTCAGTTTTATCTACAAACAGTTGTGTTTCATATTCTACGCTCCAGACACATTGGATTACTCACCATTTTTTTTTTTAAACATCTTCTGGTTTTTCATGGCTTGATGTTTATTTCACTTGCTTTTTCCCTCAATCTGAATTCAATATTTCTTATGCATTTCTGGTAAACTCCCGCATATCCTTCAAGGCCCAATCTAAATATCCTCACACAGCCCTAAATGGCAAACCCACGCACAAAGCCTGTGTGTGAGACATTCATGGACCCTATCAAGCAAGCCTTACTTCTGCCAGACCCTGTGTGTGTGTGTGTGTACATATGTATGTATGTGTACAAGTGTGTGTGTGTGTATATATATACACCCAAAATTGAGGACTGCTGTACAACAGACTTGAACAGAATCTCAGTGATTCAGCACTTGCAGGGAATACAACTGGTCCCGTGTTCAAATCACACGGACAGAGATCCACATGGTTTGTATTATCAGCTTTGAAACGTGTTTCAGCTTAATTGTATCACTCAGCCTAAGGGCCTTCTTATGTCATAAGTGACTTTCAGTCAGTACACAGCATTGTACACTGACTGTAAAAAAAGAACAATCAGACCTAGAGATCAACAGACACACCTTCCTCCCTTCGCACCATAGAAAACTGAGGAGTAATATAATTGAATAAGATCCTACCATTTTGGACACACACTTAATGTGATGGCAGAGCTGAAACTTGAACTTAGAACCTCTGATTCACTATCCAGAAAGCGTCCAACTGCACAATATCACAGTGAGAGATCAACATGACCCTTCAGTCCGTTAGCTGTATATTTTTCCCAGCAAACTTAGCACAACTCATGTTTATTTAAGGTCTATATTTTTTAGTAAAGATAAGCTAGTTGTCATCCCACTCGTACACCTCATCTCTCCAATTTGAGAAAAAGGGATCAAAAACTGGGCAGTTTTCTCTCCCGTACTGGGTCATCTCTTCCCACGGGCATTCCAGGGCAGCTACCTGTAGGACTATCTGACACAGGGGCACACGATGACATTTAGGAATATTTATAGCATGGCAACTCCCTGTTCACTTTCCAGCCATTCTTGTTAGACTTTGGGCTCACGAAGGCATCATGATTACTGTATTCAGCATCCCCAAGTAGCCAGCTCAGGGGGTTGGTAAATACAAGATGGTTCATAGATTTTTGATGAAAGAGTAAAATGAAGAGGAGCTCAAATTTAAGAATGGTTGTCTGTTATCCAGGTTATAGAACATGCATCGATCTCTCCTCCTAAATGCTCCTGGAGTACTTCATTCACATCGTCCTCACAACACTTGCCTCCGTCCACATGTGCCCAAATACATCTTTAACCAGCGTATACACTCCCTGATGGCAGACTCTTTGCTTCTTTTTTTCCTTAGTTTTCCTCAGAATACATATGCCCCTGCCAATAATCCTAGGCTAATGCCTGTAATGCCTGTCACATTGAAGGAGCTCATTACATGTTTATATTGAATGAAAATGAATCTATAATCAAGGGATTGGCCAGGATGATCTATCTCTCAAGGAGACTTTCAATCCCAGTGATCATGATTCCAGAGTGCTTATGAAGGTGTCTGCTAAAATGTCTTCATTTGGTCCTGGATCTTGTTTCATAAGCCATTGGAATTCATGTAGTCCCTGGTGAGAGAATGCCCCAGGAAAATTCATACTTACTCATCTGCACCATTCCTTGGAATACCGTGCTTGGAAATTAATGCTTCCTTTGCTAATGTATTCAGGAGTGGCATGTACTATACCCGGATGCCAAGAAGGGGATTTGCAACATTGCCTACTTTATATTTATTTAATTTTATTTACTTTATTTTTACTTTATTCCTAAAGACTGTAAGACTGGTAAATCTTGTCATTCTTGAATCCAACCAAATACATCTTAAGTTTTACTAAGCAGAGGCCAAACTACATTCCTGTATCAAAGGACTAAATAAAAAATCCTTATGTTCTTGAGAATTTATCTCATATGAACCGTACTTCCTACAGAGTATGCCAGGATGACCTGAAAACAGAGCTCAGGACTTAAATTGTGCTGCTGTATGGGAAAGTCAGAAAGCACTGGGTCTTTATAGTGAAATGCTAGAAGGAGTCAGGATGCCCAGAAAACTAAATTATGCCAGTGCAAAACATTCGGTGTTATTTATAAGTGGGAGTTGTCCGGTCAGCGAAATCAATTATTCACCGTTTTTGTTCAATATGGCTTTGTGTAAATCTCCATTTCCCCGCACAGTACATTTCCACTTGATCATGAAGCACACACGGTCAGTAAGAAGGACTGAATGTCAGACATGGAACTGAGGACAGCCGCACCACTGACAGGTTCTGCCTCCTCGGCTGGCATCACTTCTCTCCATCTTCCCCGTGCCCAACAGACAGCATTTTGTCTGATTTTTCCCACGTACAATATGCCATGGACAGAAGCTCCAGCCCATCACCCAAAGAGCAGGAGTTGTGCGACATCTTTGCCTGATGATTCTGAAACCCAGAATTTCAGCCAGTACCTATCACTTGGGTGGCTCATGGGGGTTCAACAAAAGCACGAATAATAACAGCAAGAAGAGCGAGAGCAACCCTCATTTCTATATTCCCTGTTACATGGCTGCATTTGTGCAAAGCACTTTAGAGATATGATTTTACTTAATCCTGACAACACCTTTTGAAAATGTTATTTCTATTACTTTCCAGCTGAGAAAGCTGAGATTTGAGAGGTTAAGAAGCTTGTACAAGGTCACAAGGTTAGAATGTGCAGAGCCAGGATTCTAGCCCCCCAGAGGTATTGGATAAATGTTCGTTTTGATCCCATCTCTTTCTTCTCTTAATTTCTCTCCTTGAGAATGGGCCGTCAGGTCACTTTCTCTCGCTGCCATTGCTGGGAGCTCTGATTTCAGCAACATCTCGACCCAAAAGCCCTTTCAGAGTGGCCCTTATGAACAGCATGATCCATTTATAAGAATATTTCTGAAATCTGCCCTTGGGATCAATAATCTTCTCAGCAATCAGCTATAGCAAATTCTCTGCAGGGAGTGCTGAGGAAGACAATCAAACCAGAGGAAGCACTTGTATAATTAAAAAGGACAAGCCCCACTTACAAGGTGAAAAGAGAGAACAAGACATAGAAATTGATGGAAAATTCAATTCCAAAGACCCAATCTCAGATCAAATGAATTGGTTTGTCATTCTGAACATTTAACGGAGCCACTTTAATTGCTGGAACTTGCTGAAGGGCCCTATGGATGATTTATATGGGCACAGGGCTGGCCCAGCGGACTTGAGTCTCTAAAGGGACGGTGGCGATGACTTTGGGCAGGGGTGGGCAGCTCTTGCCATGGTATTAGAACCACAGGTGTGGGCAGTCCAAAGGATGCAGCTCTTGCCTCTCACATTTGCTGTGTACAAAAGCTTCTCTACGTATCTACTTCTGGTTTTAAAAGCAAGCTTCCATGCAGAACATTTTTAAAGGACAGGCCCTGAGAGTCAAACTTCCTAGGTCCAAATTACGGCTCTTCTGCCTACTACCCATGAGACATTGAGACAATCAGATAGGGTCACTAGGCCTCAATTTTTCCAGCTCCAAAATACTGACCAACTTTCATCAACACTAACAAAGCAATGAGCCAGAGTAAAATTGCATCAGCTTTGCTCACCGCCAACAGAAGGCAAGAACCATTGCTGATGTATCACTGCGTCTTTATACTTACGATGAACAACTGTATTTGTAATATGCATTTAGAAATTTGGTTCATAAACAGAGGAGATTCCACATTGGGATCTCTGAGCTATTTTAGAAAATTATAAACCCTGAGGAGGGGATTGTGGGAACCCCCGATGCACAGCCAGTTGGCCAGATTTCAGGTGACAATGTGGACTTGTGATTGGCTTATGAGGAGAAGGCAGTATTATGGGGCTGAGCCCTTAACCTGTGGGGTCTTGTACTGACGCCAGGCAGATAGTGTCAAATTGAATAAATTGTAGGACACGCAGCTGGTGTACAGAGATGGAGAATTCATTGCTGGTGTGAGGAAGAAAACCCACATATTTGGTGTCAGAAGTAAAAAATAAAAATTTCCTTCAGCACCTTAATTATTTTTTGTTTCCTACATTAAGATCCTGTGTAATATTTTGCCCTATTACAGTAATATCTGGGGGAACCTATTGATTAAAAAAGCAGGATTGAGAGAAGGACTAATGCACCCCTGGAGCGAGTTAAGTAGCTTGACTGAGATCATGCTGCACAGGGTGGGAGCCAGCACCCTGTCCAACTCCTGTTTCCGGAGCTATGGTCATGGCCCCCGAGGATGGGCATTGACACGTTTACTGGCCAATCCAGCGCTGAGTTCACGTTATTGTGTGGTTCTGGCTCTTTAACTTGGTCTGGCCAGGTCTGTGAATGCCCCTGTGGAAGTTCAGGAGGTCACAGATGGGTTGTAAGGAAATAGCCTGGATGCCTGCCTCATAGGCTCAGGTCGGATGATGTTGAGTTGGTGGACTTAGGGGAGCAGGGAAGGAGGAAATACAAAAAGCTTGGCATTGTTCCCTTAGCCTCTTCACTTCCTCAGCTGAGTCATTTGGGAAACAACACACAGGAAAAAAATACAGAACTCCGGAGCCTTATTAGAATGATAAAGTGGTCTTTTGGGCAGCCTAGGAAGTCAATGACGAAGTTGTGAGACTTGATAATAAAAGCCCAGCATGTTTTATTATTTTGTAACAGTTTTGAAAACCAGTCTTTTAAACAAGATTTTAAACTGTAAACTTAAGAAAATTTTAATAGAAGATTGATTGGAAAACAGTATGGCAGTTCCTCAAAAAATCAAATATATAATTACCACTAAGAATTCTACTTCTGGATATATGCCCAAAATAATTAAAAGCAGGATCTTGACCAGATATTTGCACATCCATGTTCATAATAGCATTATTCATAACGTCCGAACGGTGAAAGCCATCCATGAATATGTAAGCAGACTGTGGTAGATCCATACTACAGAATATCATTCCACCTTAAAAAGGAGTGGCATCCTGACACATGCCACCACATGGATGAACCTTGGAGACATGATGCAAAGTGAAATAAGCTGAACACAAAAGAACCAGTGCTGTATGATTTCACTTATAGGAGAGATATCTATAGTAGTCAAATCCAGAGGCAGAAAGTAGAATGACAGTTGCCAGGGGCTCAGCAAGGAGGGAGGGATGACTTGTTGGTGCTTGATGGGGACAGAGTTTCAGCTGCAGATGGATGGTGGTGATGGTTACAGGATATTGGGAATGCACTTAATGCCACGGAACTGTACAAAATGTTAAAACTCTCCAAAATGCTTACAATGATCAATGTTATGCTGCGCATATTTTACCACAATGAAAAAAGGTTAACGCTAGGCAGTGTTTCTAGATGCATGTATGTGTGTTGTATTTAATAAAGAAGAACAATTCCAGCTGCTACACTCTGTGTGTTGTGGCCCTTCACTCTGCTCGGACACCTTCCAATTGGGACTGTATTATCAGGAGTACAGTAAACAGGATGCCCAATGTGGCCGGAACTGGATTTCTGGAGGAGAATCCTGGATTTAATCTTTTTAGGAAAAATTGCATAACTCTGCTTTATTATTAGCACCTTAATGTGAGTTATTTTAAAGAGACAGCACTTTTCTCAGCAGCCACCTGGTGGGAAGAAGTGGCTCAGACCTCAGGAATGGTCATTTGTGAGCACATAGGAGACGCGGCCCCTTCCGGCCACTCTGTGCAACAGCTCGCCCTGTGCATTGTTTCGGGGATATCTCTATGGAAAGCTGAGGAGAGAAACAAGGGCCCCTTCCTCCCAAGGCTGTGGAAAGGGTAAATATGAAATCAATGTGTGTGAAAGTGCTCAGCCAGCACCCAGCCCACAGCAGGCAGAACATTCTAGAACGTATGTTAAAAATGCCTATTACATTCCAGGCATTTTCAGATTAACTCATAATTTGTAACTGAGCATGTATTATGCGCCTGGCTCTTCACAAGTCAAAGATGATAAGACAGTGAATAAAATAAGATCTCTGCTTTCATGGTGCTTCCAGTCATGGTGCTTACAGTCAATAGGGGGACAGAGAATAGACAAATAACTACACACTGACAGTGGAGATAAATTTGAGAAGAAAGATAAAGAAGCAAAGGAAGAGGGAAAGTGAGTGATGGGAGGGTGTTCTTTTATCTAAGGTACCCTGGGAAGGCTTTTTAAATTAGAAGACATTTGAACAGAGACCCAAAGAGCAGGCAGAGAGACTGGCATATGGACAGATGAATGAAGGGTGGTCTGGGCAATGGGAATGGCAAGCCAAATTCCCTGAGGTGGAGACATGCTTAGAAAGTTCCTGAAATTTCATGGATGACATTGTAGCTAGAACAGAGTAGAAAGGAGTGAGGACACATTGGATTTGGGGAATGGGAGAGAGGAGTCAGGCATTGACATTATAGCCTGGACAATGGCAGAATGAAGCTGCCCTTTCCTGGGCTGTGAAAGGCTTGTAGGAGGCAGAACTTCAAGGGGAAATCAAAAGTTCACATTTTCACATGCTAATTTTGAGATCATACAAGCATCCAAGTGGAGATGCCAGGTGGACAGGTGAGTTTGGCATTCTTAGGAAAGTTCAGAACTGGAGGCATCAAGGGGGAAGTCAATGGTGGGGGGAGGTTGAAAGCAATGGGTTTGGATGAATCAGGACAGAGAGCCGATTAGAGAGATTAATTACACAGAGCCTGAACAGGACCATGCCATGGTTAATGTGAAGCATGGGGCAGATTAGCCTTGGGGTAAATCCTGCCATGGCTGTTCCTACTTATGGATTACTAAACAAGTTACTCTCCTTATGCCTCAATCTATTCAACTGTATCCAACTCATAACATTGTTGTGAGGATTATAACATACAATATCTACCAAGCTCTCAGAAAATTTTATGTCATTCCCTTGCTTAAAACCTGCAGAAACTGCTCTTTGCTATCAAAATAAAATCCACAATCCCTGGCATGGCCTCCAAGGCATTTGCTCCAAACTTTCTTCTCTCATTCCCTGGATCTTCCTTATCCTTTAAATTTCATGTTAAATGTCTCTTCCTTGGCCAATGGTTCCCTGGACAAGCTGAGGGCATCACTACACTCAGCAATCCCCTACTTGCACACCTGCACTCAAGGTAAAAACTGGACTCGTGAATTGCCATTGGCAGACACTATAGTGAAGTCTATTCTCCTTACTGTCAGATGGAGAAGTGGAAGGAAATCAATGTTTTTAAAGTTCCTATTTGATTCCATTAAACTTCCAAAAGCTTATTGAGGTAATTGGTGGTATCCTACTTCGAGGTATACAGAAGTGAGGACCAAAGATGTTAGCCCTCTTGTCCAAGGACACAAAACTAGCAGGTGAGAAAGCTGTGCTTTCAAGCCAAATCTGTGTCCTCCCTGACCGAGTCTCGCTCCTCCATACCTCACAGCACTGGAAGATACATTCTACTTAGGCAAAACCTCTAGTCTGAATGCTGGGCCTGAGAATCAGAGCTATTACTATTGGCCTGTAATTATACGTTGCTATGACATGGCCCATAAAAAGTGATCACAAAGACAGTTGAGAAAGGCGCCATTCCCTTCTACTTCCATTTCCTTGGCACCTTTACTGAGAAAGGCCCTTGGGATAAATTTTCTTTTATGATCCTGTAGGTGGCGCCACACAGAAGCAGGTGGTAACAGATGACGGCCCCTAGCAACCCTCAGAGGTGGGGGCCACCCTGGAGCCTCTGGGGAGAACTAAGTAAGGGTGTCACATGTTTGTGACAGGTATTAAAAGAAAATTGTTGCCTAAACACAAAACCAGAAAGAGTAAAAGAGACCCTGTACCATTTCCATGGGTCTGGCACCACAAAGTAGGAAGGTGCTAAGACTTGGACTCAGCCGAGCCATACTTTGAGCCTTTATTTTGTCACTCCCCAGTTGTGTGACCACAGGCAAGCAGCCGTCCTCCTTCCCTGAGTCTCACTTCAATCAAACACCAGCTTCACAAAGAGGCGGTGGGGCTGAACTAGGAAATTGCAAAGTGACAGGGCTCCCGCTTGGACTGTCATCTTGTTAAAGTGGCCCCGCATGATGCAGACTGGATGCTGAATAAATTTAAAAGATTGAAATATGGGCATGGAGAGGATTTCTGCATCACACGTATCAGACCATCATCATATCAGGAGGCAAGTACTCGAGTGCAACCCGAAAGAGTTGTTTTGATCTTCAATGGGGTATAATTTCCATAACCCTCAGCTGCCTCATTTATGAAATGATGTGACTGGTGTTTCATCTGTCCTTCCGTGTGTCATGGGCTCTACAGAAGAGACTGCTTGATATTTCCGTCTACATTTTAAATGCATGGTTCTTCCCCCCACCCCATGGTAAAAAGCACTTATTTTAATCTAAGTCCTAGAACAGGCATTTATAATTATTTCTCATCACCCAAATGGGTCAAAATGTTTATGATACTATTTAGCTATTATGTCTATTTGTGTTTATTATCTATCTTTGTTCAAATATACCAGCTAGAAAAGTAACACCCGGGAGCCTGGTTAGTTTCTTCCTGGCACTATTCAGATAAACACCCCTAGGTAGAGATGTCTTAGATCCAAGAGTTTCTCTAGTTCTTTATGTTGGACTCTACTTGAACACTAATATAAAAGTAACAACATATATGTGTTAGGATAGGCACAGTTCTAGTCTCCGCCAACAATTTCCATCTTCTGAGCTTCTAGAAGGGGAAATTGTGCTTCATTCTCTTTATTCTAATTCATCAAGACAGTATCAGTGTTTACGAAACTGTACCTTTAGAGAATAGGTATCTTCACATCCCCTTATTATAAAAATCCTTTAGCTTGGCTGGTGTAGCTCAGTGGATTGAGTGCGGGCTGGGAACCAAGCGGTCCCAGTTCGATTCCCAGTCGGGGCACATACCTGGGTTGCAGGCCGGGTCCCAGCGAGGGCCATGTGAAAGGCAACCACACATTGCTGTTTCTCTCTCTCTCTCTCTCCCTCCCTTCCCCTCTCTCTAAAAATAAAATAAATAAAATCTTTAAAAAAAAATCCTTTCATTTAGTCGCCTACATATTCTCCTAGATTATGTCTCAAAAATCAATTCATGATAACCAGAAGTACCTGGAGAGAGAGTGCACTGGATGATATTACTCATATAATTAACTAACATCAGGTATCAGAAAGTACTTAGTGAATAGTATGCTCTCATTAAATACATACCATGAGCCAGGTATTTCCTCCTGCCTAACTCCTTCATTCTCTTAAGTATTTATTGAGCTCCTGCTATCTATCAGGCAATGTGCATAACGGGGCTAAAAACAACCACCACTATGGCCGTAAGCTTATAATCGACTGCAGGGATACATACATTAAATAATCAGTAATTATTCGTAACATCATTGCTGTAAAAGAAGAAAACAGAATGCCATGGCGGAGAATAATAGGGAAGGAACCACCTAGGATGAGTGACAGAAAAGATGTTTCTGAGGAGGGGATAACAAGCTGAGACCTCAACAATGAGAAGCAGATAAATATGCACGGTCCCCACGAGGAGAACATTCCAGGCAGAAACAAGAACATAGACAAAAGCCATGAGGCGGAAAAGAGCCGGGAGCATTTTAGAGACTTTGATACTATCTGCGTGTCTAAAGGGCGAGAAATGAGCCATAGAGGACGGCAAGACATGCTTGGAGAGGTAGGCAAGGACCAGACCATGGAGGGACTTCACCCATAACAAGGGGGTTATGATAAATACAATAAGAACCTCCTGAATGCTTTTCAGCAGATGGGGGAAATAATCTAAGTTTTAAAATGTTCAGTCCATGCTGTGGCAGAAAGACTGTGTGAGGAGGTTTCAGTAAGTGTAGAAGACTCATTGGGAGGATGTTTTCTGTTTTCTTATTATTTTTGTTTGTTTGTTTGTGTTTTTTGGTGACTCATCATTCAGGCTCCAGCAGGAAATAGACAGCACTTTCAAACAGGATAATTTTCGAGCTCAATACAGGAAAGAGGTGGAGGTGGGGTGTAGGGAAGCCAAGGGGGGGGGGCAGTGCCGTTCCTTGAGGACAAGGAACAGCAGCAGCCATTACTATACCTGACACAGAGGGGCTGGTGCAAGGAGAGCTAACGGGAACACAGAGCCTTTCCAATGAGGACCCCGGCAAGTCTGTGGCAATCCTGGAAGGGAGGAGCCCACGGAACACACACCCCAACCTCACCCTTCTCTCCCATCCAGTTTCCTGCTGGTACCTTTCATTGACTGAATCCCGCCAGAATCCCAATGGCAAAGGAGGTTCTTGATGTAGTTTGGACAGATCAGCCTGCTGAGGAATAGAGCAGAATAGAATGGAAGGGAGGAGAACAGGTTTGGAAGGGAAAATGGAAAATGTGCCACCCAGGTGATAGTGGAGATAAAGGTAAATAATAGATTCTTGATAGAATTCCCATGAGGTGTAGATGTAGTTTATAGGGGATGTAAAGGAGACAGAGGTGATAACTATGAACCTTAGGCTTCTACTTGGAGTAATGGGGTTGATTAGGAGGCTATTTACTAAGATGTGGTAGACCTGGGGTAGAATGGATTCTTAAGGAGAAGCTCAAAATCAACAGGCATGTAAAGTGTAAGATCTCTAAGAAGCATCCAGGTGGCAACATCAGCTGGGCAGGTGGATGAACAAGTCTGTATCTCAAAAGACACATCTAGGCTAGAGAGAGAAATTCAAGAGTTGTCAGCATACGCAGTTGTTTAATGAGATGATAATGCTATTATCTAGAAAGAGATTGTAAAGAGAAGAGAGAAGATGACCTATTTTCAGGTTCTGAGATCAGGCAGGGGAGGAGAAACCAGCACAGGAGATGGAGCAGATGGAGCTGGAGTGGGAGAAAGAAAACCAGGAATGGATGAGGTCACAGAGTATGTTTCAAATAGGAGGGCGGATCCATTGTGGTGAATATCCAATTACAATGATAGCACTTCAAGACTGGCCTCCGTATGGGGAGCAGGCAGAAATCAGATTAGAAGTAGGTTTTTCATAATATGCCTGTAATATAGGTTTCATTAATTATCTTATTTAACAAATGAAAAAAATTATGCTAAAATGAGCTAAGCACCTCTTTCATTTAGTTACTAAAGATTTGAACACAGGGTTTTTTTTATCCTCAAACCCATTATGTTTCCATTCTGCTGAGTAATTCTCCGCCTCTACGATTCATGCTACATGGAGAAAAGTCTGGAAGGCATTGTCAAGTTAGCATTTAAGCCCAGTTTTCTGCCAGATCTGACCTTCTCTCAGCTCTGACTCCCAAAGGCAAAAGATGAGAAAAGGCTTCCCCTCCGAAGGGACAAAAAAAAAAAAAAAAAAAAAAAAAAAAAAAAAAAAAAAAAAAAAAAAAACCACATAAAATAAATGGCAAGATATTAATCTTGAGACCATTTACAAAGGTGTTAAGTGCCCTCGTTGGCATTAAGAGCAACGAGCTTCAAATATCACTTGTACAGCAAGCTGCTTAGCTCTGCAGATAACAAGTCACAGCAGGCCTTCTTGGGTTGCAAATGTAGTCATTCTGTTTGCCAATTAACTCTTTCCCACATTGCTTTTTATATAACCAGCCAAGAAGCTTTGCTGAGACAGCATGATCTGCTAGAAAACAGTGCTGGCCCGGGAGCTGGAAGAGATGATGCGTTAGAAACCGTGTGGTGGTGGCAACCAACTGCAGCAGTGACAGTCAGAGAGCAGCCATGAGAAGCCAAAGCCTTGCGGATCCTTTATTTTTCTGAAATACATTTCCATGTTTTCTGAGCTTAGTATCAGTCAAGTTCATAGTCGAGGCATTGTTCTTTCACCTCAAGAAATCTCATTGTGTCCAAGTTCTTCTGAGCTTGCTGTGGTCTTTCCAAGTACACTGCCAATGGCTGTTAAATCATTTGTTTAGCCTAGACTGGGTTTCTCGAGGAGCAGGTGGCTGTGTCCTAGAGAGAATTACCTCACCCACTGGAACGATGACTTCCAAGAGGTGAAATGTAGGAAACTCGTGGATGTTGTTTGCTTGACCTTCTAGCAACATTTGACATAACTGACCACCCACTTTCACGAAGCGTGTTTTCTTTTGTCTTCCTGGTGCTACAATTTCCTGGAGTTCCTCCCACGTCAGTGATTATTCTCTCTCAGGTTCTCCTGTTGACTCTTCCCCTTTTCTTTGACCTATAAATGTTGAGATGTCCTGGGGCCTTTCTTAAACTCTCTTTACTTTTCCACTTATTTTCTCTCTGAGGAGGGTGTTGATATAATTGATCATCTAAAACAGGACCATCTTGAGAGAGTTAAGATGCAAAACCAGACAATAAATATTACAGGACCACAGAAGTGTTTCTAGGTGACCGTGTGCTCTACATGGCAAAGGTTCTTAAAACTCTCCGTAGACTCTGGTCTTGCATACTCAGCAGTCAACTTGACATTCCTACTTGGATTCGAATAAGCACCTCGATTATAAGATAGGCAAGACAGAATTCTTGAGTTTATTCTTACAAACCTTCTTCACCTTCCCCATTCTAGTAAACAGCTCCATCATTCATTCACGAGATGTTATCTTTGGTTTCTCTTCCTTTTTCTGTATCCAATTCATCAGCAAGCCCTGCTGACTCCACTACCACCTTGGATAAAGTGGCCACCACCTTGCTGCTGGGCACTGAGATACATCTTAACTGGTATTCCTTGATTATTGGCTCTCTAGAAATGATTTCCCACACTCTGAAGGAAATACATGCTCCTAACTTTGATGTACAAGTTTCTGCATGTGTTGGTCCTCTCCCACTCCTCCCCCACTCCCTCCTTCTCATCCACTCTGGTGCTGTCCCACGGGCATTCTCTGGGCTGTGCAGCACCCCTCTTCCCACCTGGCAGTCTCTGATCCTCCATGGCTAGCTTCTCCTGGACATCCAGAGTTCTGCCTAAATGAGACCTCCTTAGAGAGCCTTTTTCAACTGGGGTTCTTCTCTGAACTACAAAGCACAGCAAATGATTTCAGCACCCCACCCCCAATTTTCTTAAGGATCATATATTACTAGTATTCTTATAAATGCATAGAAGAAAAGCGACTTAATTATATCCAATGTATGCCTTAGGACCACTGGACTTAATTCTCGAGGGAGCCTCTGTTGAAAAAAAGGGCATATTTGACACTCTTCTTCTAAAATATGAGTTGGTATTTTTCTTCATTTATTTACTTGTTTATTCCTGATCTCTTCTTCTAGATAATAAATCCCTTAAGAGTAGCAACTATATCCATTTTCTTTGCTGGTACACAGTATACATTCAGTATTTGTTGGAGGTAAATAATGGAGGTAAAAGGCACCAAGATGGGGAATGTAGGAAGATGAGGACTTCTCCCAAACCCTTTCTAAGGTTGACCTTCCCTCCAATTTTATTATTTTTTTATTATACTATGTTATATATTTCTTCGATAGTCCTCATCAGAACCTGTAATTATTTCATTGTTTTATGTGCTTATCATCTCTCTCCTTTCCCTAGAATATGAGAGACCTTACCTGACTTGGCTGTTCTGTGTAATGTTTCACCCAAGGCCTTGTATGTAACACTTTTATTGCCTAAATAAATGGTGGGGAAAAGGGCAAGTCACTGCCTTAAGACACTTTGGTCCAGGTTGAGCTTAGATCAACGTTGCCATGGACTGCTGAGCTTGTCACTAAGCCTATTCATGTGTCAGATTTCCCCATCCGCAAAATGAATATCCATTAAGATCAGACCCACCTTACACATCATAAGGAATAGATCATTTACACATAATTATGTGCTATCTTCGTCTGAGTCCCCCAGAAGCAGTCTCTGAAACAAGGGTTCCAACACAATGATTTATTTGACAATGACAAGGACGCTGGTGAGGAGTAGGAAAATGCAGGCAGCCACTGGTGTGGGCAACTGAGCGCAATCCCAGTGAGCGCGCACCTCAGGTTGATCCCACCAGAGGGAAAGGGGACCGGGGCATTTACACTCCTGTCGGTCTTTGATCAAGGGCTGTTCCTAGGGGGCACTAATCTCCTGGCACTTCAGGCCGTGGTGAGGGCGGTGAGTCTCGCTCGAACAGAAAGCCTTAGGTGGAGAAATACAGGAACTACCGCTGAAGCTGGGCTGGTCTGCACTGCAGTGGTGAAGGCAATGGGATATGGAGAGGGGTGGGGAGGGCAGCTTCCAGAAGCTTCTTCTCCAACTGCCTACTGTATGCCAGCAATAGCCCAGTGTCCAGGATAGTAGCCTACCATTAGCAGGTACTTGCTCTTGTTCATGAACCCTCTGAATTGCTATACAAACTGTGGATAATTTTACATTTGGGGGAAAAAGATGCTGAACTTCAATCGGACATCCTAAAGGATCTGGGATCCCAAAGAGTTAAGAACTACTGGTATATAAATCTATCTGACTCGAGGCTTGTCCCTTTTCTACTCATCCATTAAAAAATATTGTGGAATGAACCACAGAGTGAGCGTGAAGGCTGCACCACACACGCCCTCACAGCAGTCTCCGGGGGAGGGTTAACAGTTCTCCCCACCCACGAGAGTAGGGATCTGAGCCAAGTTTACCCAGCTCTCCAAGGGGAAGAGCGACCACCCTCGCCTACATCATTTTACCTGTTAAATGGTGGTAATAATCTCTACCTTACAAGGCTGTTGGAAGAATCATATGCCACGACACATGCCACAACTTTTAAGTACCTAATCACAGCTTCTAGAGCGCAAGTGCAGGGACCACACTCTTGGTCTCCATTTGGGCTCCCAGGACTGTTGAGCACATGAGTACATGGTGGGCCGATTTGAGTAGAGGAGAGGTCAGTGACAGGGTGATCAGAGAGGCCACTGAAAGCCGATGACACACAGAGAGTGCGCGTATTGTGTTCAGCAGGCCAGTGTCACTGGGCCTGGACCCTCCAGGTGCTTAGAAGACCCTGTGATAACAACACAGCAGACAGGTCGGAAATAAACAGCCACTTCAGATGCATCTCCAACTACTTCCTTGAGGCGGGAGGCGGGGGTCTGATGGAAACCTGACATGGACTGCAGGAAGCCAAGTCAACATGCTCAGCTGAATAGATTTCAATCTCAGCCACATCATTTTTAAAAAATGGCTTGGCTGGTCCATTTATGCACAGTCTACATGTCAGGCAAAGATCCACAGAGAGAAAGTAAATGGAATCATAGTCTCATAGCCATTTGGGCTAAAAGTATTTTCAAACAATTGCTTAGAAGGACGGCTATAGCCTAGAAAAGAATCTGGCCCAGGTGCAAATTCCAGCCTCCTTAGTACACGTGAAGCAGAAGATCAAATTGTCCTAAGCCCCATTGTTCTCACCCAGAAACTAAATCCAGGAGGAGGAGATTAGCGACATGAGTACATATGTGTGCATGTGTATGTGCCCGTGTGTGTTCAGAGGGCGAAAATGGTAGCTGTTACAAGTGTCTAGGCCAGCCCTTGCTTTGATATTTTACAGATGAATTAGATGAGGAAAGGAGGAATTTAGCTAATGGTCTCAGTCATGCCTGTAAGCAAAACAGAGCTGAGTTCTGCAAACTACCACAGGCCAAATCCGGTCTGCCTGCCTGTTTTTGTAAATGACATTCCACTGGATGACAGACACACCCAAGCCTTTCTGTAGTGTCTATGGCTGCTTTTATGTGACACCAACGGGGTTGAGTAGCTGTGACAGACACCAGATGGTCCAGAAGCCTACAAGGTTTACTCTCTGACCCTTTACAGAAGATGTTTGTTGACCCCGGAAAGAGAAGAGAAGTGAAATTCACAGTATGAGCTTCTGTCTCTGCACCAAGCTTTCCTGCCTGCATCTTCCAAAGCTAAGAACTTCCTTTTCCAATACGGTGGGAAATAGTAACAGAACTGCCCTGGAAGGAGTCTCAGACTTTCAGCACTTTTCCTGGCCACATTGTCCCTTCTCCGTCCATGTCCATCTCCTTGCAGTGACCCCCACATCTCTGCTGTCCACTTAGGGAGGTGGGGCACAGCGCAGGGCTGAGTGGCTCCAACCAGAGGGTGGTCCTCTGCAACCACCGTGCGGCACGAACCACATTTTGTCTCCCTGAAGTGTCATTTTATAGAAAATTATGTCAAGTCTTATGTTTTTATAAAACAAATGAGGCATTTTTAAGATGAAGCATAGGGCTGCAAAAAAAAAATGCCCAATCTGCTGTTGGTCTTCCTAATGTCCTCTCCCTGAGAACACACTTGCCCTCCTCTGTGGTAGGGTTTTTTAAAGAGGAATTTGGCAAGTGTCCTGTGCTGTGCTGGAGCCTGATGTTTCAGAGTCAGGCAACCTCATCTGCCTCTTTGGTCCATTGCTAACTGAGTGTGTGACTTAATTCTCCAAATGCACTCACTGCTTCCCATTCTCCAAAGCGGGGGGTAAGAATATCTTCCTGGGAAGATCAGGGTAAGAGTAAAAAAAAAGACCATTAGTATCCAAGGCTCTCAAACCTGACTGCACATGAAAACGACAAGGAACTTTCTGGATGCTCAAGCCCCACCCTCAGACCAATTAAAACGAATAGGGAGCAGAGACCAGCACTGTCATTTTCCAGTTGCTCCAGGTGATTCTATTGTGAAGCCTGGGTTAAGAAAAGATTGATGTGCATTGAAGTGTTTACATGATGCTGACTCAACAGGTCATCAATGAACGGTAGCTTAAAGTGGGAGTGGGCATGTGGCACTCAACTGAGACTGCCTACTCCTCTGCAAGCTCCAACTCACCCCGGTGTGGCAAACAGCCTGAGGTGAAAGTGTCGCCCCACCCATGTAATATACTTGCATTGCAGAGCCTAATGGCGCCCTTAAATCACATCACGGAGACAGCTTCTGCCTCCACCTGATGCCAGCCCAGGTCTAAGGCGGTTGCTGCTGTCACGGCATCTGGGGTTGAATACCAGTGCCCATCAATTCACGAGAACCCATGTCCATTGGAGGTCTGGGAAAATACATATTTTCGGCTCTTTGGGGGCCCCCAACAATTGATGAGATCCTCTGGAAACACTCTGGAGCTCTACCTGCTTGATATGGACATGGACCAAAGCATGTGCACATGCACACATGTGGGTGCACGTGTGTTTAATTGTGTGTGTGTGCGCCCTTGACCTTGAAGTTGGAGTCCTGGCTTCTCTCCCGTCTTGTCCTCGCCTGGGTGCCCTGTGAAGCACCTGAGGCAGGGCTTGTACCCAGGTAGTACACTTGAGAGGAGATCTCAAGGACCGTGAATGAAACAAGGAGGGAGAACAGGAATGTAAATAGATGCTAACAATCTGGTCATGAGTGACGCAGCTCAGTCTCTCCCCCATTTGTAACATGTCTCAGAACAACTTATGTGCAGGAATGAAAAGGGGAAGCCTTTCCCCAGCAGTCCCAGTCCCCTTAAAGACAGGAGTGATCCTCCAGCATGAGCCTCTCAGGTAAGCCATCCTTAAAAGCTGAACAGAGTTCTACAGTGTGCCAGAGAAGCCCCGGGAAGGAAGATCACCTGTGCACAAAAGCAGCTGAAACTGCATGGGACCGTGTGCACAAACATGGAGGTGGGTGGATCAGACAGTGTGTGAAAAGGTGCTTGATATACAACTTTCCCACTGAGTCCCTGATGCAGCAGATGTCCCTACATATCCTGTTCGGTCCTCCCCAATCCCCCAGAGGCTGGCATCTTTCTCATCATTTGATAGGTGAGAAAACTTGGCCTCAGGCATGTCAGGTGGCTCACGGTGGCTGAACATTCAGACCAGGCTACCCACCTCGGAGCCCTCTGCTGTTTTACCACCACCTGGACCATGGAGATTCTGATATGTCATTTCATCTTTCTGATGCTTGGTGTCCCTGTTTGTAACATCATAGCAATAGCCTCTGCCTTCTCCCTGGGCTGTGATGAAGACAAAATGAGAACTGTGTATAAACTATAAAGAAAAGTGCATGTGCCAGGAATTCATTTTTTTTCAAAAGGCAAAAACAAAACAAAACAAAATGACCACTAACAGCACGTTCGCAGCAGCAGAGGATGGGAAGAACAGGTTTCAAAGCCATATCCATGGCTGGGGCGGTTCTGCTTGAATAGACAGTCTGCCACAGGGTTCTTCCTGGTTTGGGGACAGCCTTTCTCTGGGGTTCAAAGAAATAGCTAAGCCACTAGGGGCAGGAGGACAGTTGCAGGGTGTGCCTCTGCTTGTCCTAGAGGAACAAAGGCTAAGAACCACAGTTCCTCTCTTATGCATGAGGTGAAGCAGCTTTGCAATCGAAAGAAAGAGAACAACCTGCCTGCAGCAATTATGTTTTTGTTACTCTTCCCAGGCTGCTGTGTCACAAATCACACTTTCATTCGGGGCATGTTGGTGCAGAGCCGCTGATTGCAGTTCCCAGCATTCCACCAGCTGACTGCTCCAGCCTGGCCCTGGGAGCAGCAAGCCCGTGACTCATTAGCAGCAAGACCTGCCCACACACTGAAGACCCTGGGGAGCAGATGATATGTATTTAAGGCAATTCTCCCTATTTGAAAATAACCGCAAAGTCCTTTTTACTATCAGACTCCTGTTGAGATTTTTCAAGAAAGAAAGACCGCGAAACCCTTGAAGATTCCCGTGTTCACCTGCATTACAACTCAGCTGACAGTGCTGACGCTGGGCGAAGCTTTGACTCACAGGCACAAACACAACACACCCAGGCGCCTCTGGCTTCAAAGAATTGGAATTTAAAGTGACAGACTTGCGAGCTCTGGAGCGCGGCAATGCTCATGCCGCCATCATGTGGCTGGAGGCGGAACTGCACCAGGAACGGAATCTGCCATTTGTCTTTTCCTCCTACTCTCCTTCCCTCCCTGCCTCCTTCTTTCTTTCTCCTCTCCCTGCCTGATTCCCTTCGTTCCTTCCTCCTTTCTTACATTGTGACAAACACCGAGATACGAAAATGCATTGGAGACAATTCCTACTTTTAAGCAGTCTAGTGAAAGAGAAGAGGAAAAGTGGGATGCAAATAATTAAGTGCCACTGTTTGCGTTCCCTTCCTGGGTTTGGGATTTTACCTGTACAGTATTGTTACCTTTAATTCTCACCATCACCTGTGTGGGAGAAGGTGTTACTGACAAGTAGTTAGGAATGAATTTGAATGGTTATTCAACACATTCTTGATCACTCTGTTGTTAAAACAGGTTAGGTGAATTCAATGTCAAATTTGTGCAGCTTATGTTTAAGAAAAACTGATTGCCACAAAACTTCATAAGTTTCATATCTGGGACTTCTGCTTACTGATTGCTTTGAATGAATATCAGTATTTTCTAAACAAACAAACAGGCCTTCAGACTATGCCACTGTCCTTTATTTTGTTAGATTATTTGTCTTCTAATTCTTAATTTGTAGGTGCTGTTTGTTTCCTGGAGTTCTTATCCTTTTATGCATTGTATTAGTTGCCAAACTTTCCCATCATCAGTGATTGGCCTCCTTCTTTTATGGAGTTTACATTTAAAAATTTTTTAATTAGTGCTTGCTTTGGCAGCACATAGACTAAAATCGGAACAATACAGAGATTAGCATGGCCCCTGTGCAAGGATGACATGCAAAGTCATGAAGTGCTCTTTATTTTTTAAACAAAAAGAGTCACCTAAAATGAGACAAAGAAAGAACCCCCAATGGAAATGAATGGAGGAATCTCCAGAAAAAGAGCTAAATGAAATTGAGGCAAACAATCTGTCAGACACAGAATTCAAAATAATGGTTCAAAGGATGCTCAAGGAACTCAGAACTACAAGGAACTGAGCGGGAACTACAGCAGCATGAAAAAAGACATAGAAACTATGAGAAAGAACAAGGAAGAAATGAAGAATACAATATCTGAAATGAAAAATTCACTAGAAGGAATTAAAAGCAGGCTAGATGAAGCAGAGGACTGAATCAGTGAGCTGGAAGACAAGGTAGAAAGAAATACCCAGTCAGAGCAACAAATGGAAAAAAGACTCAAAAAGAACGAGGATAGTTTAAGGGAGCTTCAGGACAACATGTCATGTAACAACATTTGCATCATAAGAATAGCAGAAGGAGAAGAAGAGGAGTAAGGGATAGAAAACCTGTTTGAAAACATGACAGGAAACTTCCCTAACTTGGTGAGGATAAAAGTCATGCAAGTTCAGGAAGCACAGAGGATCCCAAACAAGATGAACCCAAAGAGGCCCACTCCAAGACACATCAGAATTGAAATGGCAAATTTTAAAGACAAAGAAAGAATCTTAAAGGCAGAAAGGCAGCTAGCAACATACAAGGAGCTTCAATAAGGCCATAACTGATTTCTCAATAGAAACACTACAAGCCAGAAGGGAATGGCATGAAATATTCTAGGTAATGAAAGCAAGGACCTACAACGAAAACTACTCTATCCAGCAAGGCTCTCATTTAAAACAGAAGGTGAAATAAAAAGCTTCCCAGACAAAAGAAGGCTAAAAGAGTGTATCTCCACTGAGCCAGCACATAAGAGATGTTAAAGGGATGGCAAAAAAAAAAAGAAGACAGAGAGAGGGAGAGAGAGAGACAGACAGACAGAGGGAAGGAAAGAGAGAAACATAAGCATGGAAAAACTGGCAATGAATAAGTAGCTATCAGTAATAACCTTCAATGTAAGTGGATTAAATGTGCCAATCAAAAGACGTAGGCTAGCTGAATGGATAAGAAAACATGACCCACACATATGCTGTCTACAAAAGGCTCACATCAGAACAAAATGTTTACACAGGTTGAAAGTGAAGGGATGGAAAAAAATATTCCAAGCAAATGTACACAAAAGGAAAGCTGGGATAACAATATTTATATCAGACAAAATAGAGTTCAAAACAAAAGCCATAAAAGGGGACAAAGAACATCGCTACATAATACTTAAGGGAATAATCCAACAGCAGGATATAAGCCTTGTAAACATATATGCATGCACCATAGGAGCACGTAAATAATAAAATCTTGAAGGACTTCAAGAAAGACGTTGACAACAAAACAGTCATCATATGGGATTTTAACACCCCACAGTCAACAATGGATAGATCTTCCAAACAAAGAATCAGCAAGGATATTGTGTCACTGAACGACACTCTAGATCAAATGAACTTAACTGATATATACAGAACCTTTCACCCCAAAGAAGCAAAATATGCATTCTTTTCAAATGCACTTGGAACATTTTCAGAACTAGACCACATGATAGGACACAAAAGAAGCCTCAACAAACTCAAGAAAATTGAAATCATATCAAGCATGTGCTCAGATCACAATAGATTGAAACTAGAAACCAACATCAAGGAAAAAAATCAAAAACATGCAAATACATGGACACTGAATAACATGTTATTAAATAACAAATGGGTCAACAATGAGATCCAGGAAGAATTCAAAAAGTATCTGGAAACAAATGAAAATGAACACAGAACAACCCAAAACCTATGGGACACAGCAAAGGCAGTACTGAGAAGGAAGTTCTAAAGAAGATAGAAAATTCTCAAATAAACAGTCTAACCCTACATCTAAAAGAACTGGAAGAACAACAACAAACACAGCCCAAAGTGAGTAGAAAGAAGGAAATAATCAAGATCAGGGCAGAATTAGATGACATAGAGACTAAAAGAACAATTAAAAGAATTCATAAATCCAGTAATTGGTTCTTTGAAAAGACAAACAAAATTGATAAACCTTTAGCCAGACTCATGGAGGGAGGGGGAGAAAGAGAGAGAGAGGACACAAATAAAATCAGAAATGAAAGAGAAGAAGTTATAACCAATATCACAGAAATACAAAGGATTGTAAGAAATTACTACGAACAACTATATACCAAGAAATTAGACAATCTGGGTGAAATGGACAAATTCCTAGAAACACACAATCTGGCAAAATTGAATCAAGTAGAAACAGAAAGCTTGAACAGACCAATAATAACAAGTGAAATTGAAGCAGTAATCAAAAAACTCCTGGCACATAAAAGCCCTGGAGTTTTCACAGGTGAATTTTACCAAACATTTATAGAAGAACTAACTCGTATCCTTCTCAAACTATTCCAAAAAATTCAAGAAGAGCCCAGCTGGTGTAGCTCAGTGGATTGAGCACGGGCTGGGAACCAGAGGGTCCTGGTTCGATTCCCAGTCGGGGCACATGCCTGGGTTGCGGGCCAGGTCCCCAGTGAGGACCATGTGAGAAGCAACCATACATTGCTCTTTCTCCCTCCCTTCTCCTCTCTGAAAATAAATAAATAAAATCTTAAAAAAAAAAAATTCAAGAAGAGGGAAGACTCCCAAACTCTTTTTTACAAGGCCAGTATTATCTTAATTCCAAAGCCAGGTAAAGACAAAACAAAGAAAGAAAACTGCATGGCAATATGTCTGATGAACATAGATGCTAAAATCCTCAACAAAATCCTAGCAATCTGGATTCAGAAATACATTATAAAGATCATAAACCATGATCAAGTGGGATTTCATCCCAGGGATGCAAGGATGGTACAATATTCACAAATCAATAAACATCATACACCACATAAACAAAATGAAGGACAAAAATCACATGATCATATCATTATATGCTGAAAAAGCATTTGATAAAATCCAGCACCCATTTATGATAAAAACACTCAGCAAAGTGGGAAAAGATGGAGCATTCCTCATCATAATAAAGGCCATGTACGAGAAACCTACAGCCAACATTATACTCAATGGGCAACACCTAAAAGCTTTCCCTGAAGATCAGGAACAAGACAAGGTGTCCACTTCCGCCACTCTTATTCAACAGAGTACTAACAGTTCCAGCCACAGAAAAAAGCATCCAATTTGGAAAGGAGGAAGCAAAACTCATTATTCGCAGACAACACGATAGTGCACATAGAAAACTTTATTGTCTCCACCAAAAAACGACTTGACCTAATAAAAGAATTTGGCAAAATAGTGGAATTCAAAGTCAATATTCAGAAATCAGTGGCATTTTTTACACCAACAGTGAAATATCAGAAAGAGAAACTAGGAAAAAATTCCATTTACTATAGCAACAAGAAAAATAAAGTACCTAGGAGTAAATTTAACCAAGGAGGTAAAAGACCTATACTCGGAAAACTACAGAACACTGAAGAAAGAAATTAAGGAAGATACAAATAAATGGAAGCATGTACTATGTTCCTGGATTGGAAGAATTAATATCATTAAAATGTCCATACTACCCAAAGCAATCTATAGATTCAATGTAATTCCTATTAAAATACCATGGCATATTTTACAGACCTAGAAAAAATATTTCAAAACTTTATATGGAACCAAAAAAAGACCCCAAATAGCCTCAGCAATCTTGAGAAAGAAGAACAAAGTAGGAGGAATCACAATACCCAATTCAAACTATACAAGGCCACTGTAATCAAAACAGTCTGGTACTGGCATAACAACAGACACATAGATCAATGGAAGAGAATCCAGAATCCAGAAATAAACCCAAGTCTCTACAGTCAATTAATGTTTGACAAAGAGGACATGAGCATGCCATGGAGTAAAAATAGCCTCTTCAATAAACAGTGTTGGGAGAATTGGACAGGTAAATGAAAAAAAATAAAACTAGCTCACCATCTCATACCATACACCAGAATAAACTCAAAATGGATAAAAGACTTAACTGTGAATTATGACACCATAAAAGTCCTAGAGGAAATTATAGGCAGAAAAATTTAATATATTCCACATAGCAATATTTTTGCCGATATATCTCCTAGGGCAAGGAGAATAAAGGAAAAAATAAACAAATAGGACCACATCAAATTAAAAAGCTCTGCACATAAAGAAATCATCATCAAAATGAAACGGAAACCTATTGTATAGGAGAACATATTTGCCAATGGTACATCGGACATGTTTGACGACCAAAATATATAAAGAACTCATAGGACTCAATGCCAGGGAGGCAAATGATCCAACTAAAAATTGGGAAAGGATCTGAACAGACACATCTCCAAGGAGAACATACAGAGGGCCCAGAGACATGAAAAGATGCTCAACATCACTAGCAATCAGAGAAATGCAAATTAAAACCACAGTGAGATACCACCTCGCACCAGTTATAATGGCCCTCATTAATAAATCAACAAACAACTGGTGTCAAGGATGCACAGAAAAGGGAACCCTAGGGCACTGTAGGTGGGAACGCAGACTGGTGCAGCCACTGTGGAACTGTATGGAATTTCCTTAAAAAACTAAAAATGGAACTGCCTTTTGACCAAGTGATTCTGCTGCTGGGAATATACCCTAAGAATCCCAAGTCACCAATTCAAAAGAACTTATGCACCCATATGTTCCTATTTGCACTATTTACAATAGCCAAGTGCTGGAAACAGCCTAAGAGCCCATTAGCCGATGAATGAATCAAAAACCTGTGGTACATTTACACAATAGTGGAAATACTATGCAGCAGAAAGAAAGAAGGAACTCCTACTGTTTGTGATAGCATAGATGGAACTAGAAAATATGCTAAGTGAAAATAAGCCAGTCTGTGAAAGACAAGAGGGGAGGGGGTGGGGGATAATGGGGGAAAGAAGGGGAAGGGACTAGACAAAGAGCATGTATGAGACCCACAGACAGAGACAACGGTGTGGGGATCGACTCTTGGAGTGGGGTGTGGCACAGGCAGAGGAGGGCAAACGGGGAAAAAATTGGGACAACTGTAACAGAATAACAAAAAATGATTAATTTTTTTTAAATTAGTAATACTCATTTTTTAAAAGATTTTATTTACTTATTTTTAGACAGAGGGGAAGGTAGGGAGAGAGAGAAATATCGATGTGTGGTTACCCCTGTGCCCCACCCCCACTGGGGACCTGGCCTGCAACCCAGGCATGTGCCCTGACTGGGAATTGAACCAGCGACCCTTCGGTTCACAGGCTGGCGCTCAATCCACGGAGCCACACCACCCAGGGCGTAATACTGATATTTAATACAACTAAGATTGCTAACTTTGTTTTTCCTTTATAGCTCCTGGGATTCATGTTTTACTCAGGAAGTCCTCCTCAACCTTAAATTATGCATCTATCTTTAATATTATTTTTAATAATAATTTTATAATTTTATTTTTATGTTTATACTTAGCTCAAATGAATTTATTTTTATACTTCATGTAAGGTAGGCTAGCTTCGTTTTCATCCAAATGTAAAATCAATTGTCTCTACACCACTAAAGGAACAAGTTTGTCCTTCCCCCAGTGAAATAAAATGGTACATTTGGACACCTGGTGGAAGAGCACCACCTCACATCTCAGCTCGGCGAGGCTGAGCCCACCTGTAAACCTGCTGGAGGGAATCTGATCAGCCCAAATTGAGTCAAGTTTTCTTCCACTGTTGCCAGGGGAGGGGCCTCAGGTAGTTTATACAAGTTTATATATGCTGCCAGGGGTCCGCCCTATTAGTGAGCAGTGGCTTGTTCTCAGGAATTGCTGGTGGTTGTGAGTTGGGCAGAGACCCCCGTGGTGTTTACTATGTTCCTTAACCCAAGTGCTTGAATTGATTGCTGTTTATATGGCAAGGCTTAGGACTAGGGAATCAAAAATAAATCCATCTCAGTCCTTGCATTCAAAGAGCGCATGTTCTAGAAAGGACACTCATATGGGAAGACAAAATAAGTGTCCCACTGGGGCAAAAAGAGTATAGTGGAGACATGAGCATCGTGCTGTGGTCACTTTTAGGGAAGAGCAGTTATGTCCCCCGGTGAGGCAAGGATGTGATCATCAGGAAAAGTGGACACTGTGTGAGGGTGACGAACCCCATGGTCCTTTCCTCTTGGGGGACTTTGTCGTCACTCAGCTCAGTGGTAGAAAGATATGTGATCACTCTTGTGTGTTCATTTGTATGCCTATGCACACGTATGTGCAAGCTGGCTCGACCCTCCTGCAGAGGAAGGAGCACAGCCAGAGGCCACAAGGGCTGCAGAAGCGAGCTGAAGAGAGGGATCGAGGGGTTTAGGAAGGAAGCAGCTGATACACACCCACCCCATTCTTCTTCCCTGTCCTCAGGCGACAGACAGCACAGGCAGGCACTTCAGACAGGCTCTCCAAAAAAGACAAAGTTCTCCCTGTCCCAGGAAATGGGAGCTTATACCTTGAATAAAGACTCTGCTTCATACTGCACCACCTTCGCCCACCTCCCTCCTGACACACAAACGCTGTTTGTTTGAAAGTTTATCTCAACTGCAGGTTTCAAGGAAGCGCCCCTTGACATCACCGTAGATCCTGTGTTCTGCTTCAGCTGTTTCTCATGTTTGTCTGTTCACACAGGTGAAGTTATGAAGATCACAATCTAGGGAAAGATGATACTTTCTGCGGTAATTATTGTTCTTGGAACTGGGAAAGCAGAGTCTGAGGGACTGGGGGGGAAGGAAGGGATTTGGGCAGCCATCCAACACGACAGAAAACCAGGTTAACCCCTGAGGGCAAAGGGACCCAGAGAGGTGACAGGACTGGGCCAAGTTCATACAGCAAGTTCACTCTGCACGGATGTATCTAAAGAAAACATTTCTAGGATTGCTTCATCATCACATTATTATGCAATAAAATCAAGGTCTCCTTTTGATGCAATATACCACTTTTTTCCCCCCAAACATCAAGGTCAGGGTTATTTACATTTTTTTTATTATGTGAAAGGTTGCAAATATAATATTTAATGCAGGAGTGTGTGATGCTTCCAAAATGATAAAGGATGTAGGTTCACCATCCCCCACATCCTCCCACCCAAGAAACAGGCTTCAAACAAGGAAAGGCTAATGAGGTGGGAATATTTATTTCTTACTCCACAGGTCCCCCTAAAGAAAAGCTTTCCTAAACTCTCCTGTTGTTCTGCCTATTGTCCCCACCCCCACACAGAGAGCCTCAAAGTCATTCCATGGGAGAGTTGGGAACAGAGCATGGGGCTAATTTAGGCGCCTGTTTCCCTTAACCAGCCCACACCTGCTTGCAGAGGGAAGTTGTGTTTTCCTGCCATGTAGAATAAGGTCCTAGCCCAAAAAGAAAAACTTTTTTTTTCCCCAGCACTGTCAGAGGCTGAGTATAAAAGGCAGCCTAATTCCGGGGAACAATTTTAGAAAGCTTGTTGTTGCCTCAATCTCCAGGATTCTGATAGTAACGAAGCTTGCACTGTGACCTCCATTGTGAGTCCCTTGGGTCTCTCGCCGATTCGGAGCTCAGACGGGGAAAGGGGGCATCTGCGTGTATCCTTTCCAGCAGAGAACGCCAGTATGCATTAGCAGCAGCTGATTCGGGGACTGAGCGTAGCTTCCTCGTGGTTTCTACAAATGTCAAGTTGATCCACAATTTCATGGGAAATGTAAATGCTTTTCTTATTCATTACAGCTGAAAGCTGTCTCAAAACTCAATTTTTTTCCCCTAAACTTTGCTCTTTGGACAGAAGCAGAGCAGAAAATATCAGTGATGTGAACTTAACTGGGCCGTCAAAACCAGCCATTCGAAAGGGAATATTCCAAGAGCCGAGCAAAACCCGGGAGGTCGAGAGAATCTCTTCGTCTTCTCTCCCAGAAGAGCCCAGGTTGTCTCCTCTGTCCTCAGAGTCTCACAGAACCTCCCAGTCAGGAAGATGGGGTTCTCCGAGGTCATTTAATGTAAAGCACCTGGCGGTCTTTGACATCCTGCTACAACATCCCCAGAAAGCACCTATCCAGGCTCAACTTCCCCACCCCCAGAGAACTGAAGTCCATTAACACTGAAGGCAGCCCGCCCCATCTTCAACAAATCTGTCTGTGAGCACATCGAAGCCGTCTCCCCGAACTCCGTCTAAACTCTTTGTCAGATAATAGTGCCATTCTTCAATTCTAAGATGCCTATTTGTTAACGTTTTATCTCTGAACTTGGCTTGGCCCTTCACCATTAAAGGCATCTCATGACCGCACTTGACCTGCAGGGGATGAGATGTAGGTGTTGCTTGTGCTTCTGTGAGTTTGGCTGCTCCTGGTGGTGTGGTGAAAAAGGTAATCTCTCAACATTTCAGTCACTGAGTCATTTAGGTGCCTTAGAAATAAGGAACATAAATCCTCTTTATGACCTAAAAAATCTTAACAGTGAAAACTTTCTGGAAATCACAAAAGCACCAGCATAAAAAATGTTCAGAAGGCATCTTGAAAAAAATCCTGGAGACAACAGGGGACACTCTTAAAAAACGTTGTATACAATGTTCCTACAAAGAGAATAAAATTGATGGCACAATACGACTAATTTGCCTAGTACATCGAGTGCAATAACTATTTAGGAAATGAAATATCTGTTGTTGATTTATGATGTGCCAGTAACTTTGCTAAGTCCTTTTCTATTGTATTCCACTTAATCCACCTAGAAACCTAATGAGGTAGTTACTACAGCTATACTACCCCTTATCCAAAACTCTTGAGGCAAGATGCATTCTAAAATTCATAACTATTTTTATTATTTTAGAAAGGTAACATGGTGTATGTCCTGTATTTAATCTAATAGCATCAACAGGGTCTGGGATAGTGTGGCTTAATCAAACACTTTAATATTTTGTGATGACTCGCATGCACATTCACCCAGAGTTGGGTAAAGACAGCCCTAACAAGCCTCATGCCAGTTCAGGTCAGGTTTAGCTGACGAATTTTTTTTTTTTAATTTTAGAAATGCAGATGAGGCATTTTGAATTTGTATTACTAGTTCCATTTTGCCTATAAAGAAAGTGAGGCTTTCTAAGTAGCTTCCTTGGTGCACACAGCTCAGCAGTGTGGAGTTGGGTGTGAGACACAGGACATCCTCACTCCACAGCACACCAGGATGACAACCATGATGCTCAGTGGCCTCATGGATCATCCAGCTGTCAAGTGGTTGAGGGCCACGACCCCGGGAGTTGGTCTCTTCTGCAGACCAACCACCTGCATTTAACCACTGCCTCAAATATTCTCACCGTGATGGCTGCTACTGTTTGAACGCACAGCTGTTCCCCTTAATCCCCCCAGAGCACTCCAGCTCAATCTCACCTCACACAGAGGGAGACTTATCTGCTCACAGAGGAATGAGAAGGTGTGGTGAAGAATTCCACTTCCTAGGAACACCAGCCACTTGCTCGATTTAAAAATAAAAATAAAAAAGAATTCATAAACAGATAAAGTGGTCTCTGTTTTTGTAGTGCTCATAATTTTAGAGGGAAACATAAAAGAAAGAGCTACCGTGGGTTCCAAACTCATCTTTGAGCAACTTCCATCCTAGTTCCATTGAGATTACAATTCTTCATATAAATCGCCTGGGGAAGTTACAAATATCACAGAAATTTTAATAATAAAGTGCAAGTTCTGTAGCCATCTTATCTGATTTGAATCTCATTCTGCCACTTCCTAGCTGTCTGACCTTCAGAAAATTAACCTTTCTGTGCCTCAGTCTTTTAATCTAACAAATGAGAAGAATATTGCCTACCATTGAGAGTTGGTGTGAGAATTAAATGATTTGACACATGTAAGTTCTAGAACTAGTATCTGGCCATAGTAGGGACCCAATGAATGTAAATTTTTATCATTATCATCATAAACATCATATTAACCTATGAACCACGGTCTCCCAGAAAGGAAAAAGTGGCAGAAGCAAATTCAGGAGCCAGATAGATCTCT
Organism: Micronycteris hirsuta; assembly: GCA_004026765.1. NCBI lineage: Eukaryota > Metazoa > Chordata > Mammalia > Chiroptera > Phyllostomidae > Micronycteris > Micronycteris hirsuta. The sequence goes on from PVJI01000587.1 coordinate 222,494, forward strand.
CTCTACCACCGGAGCTCAGGATCTCAGGCATCGCACTGTCCTGTTTCACATGCCCAGGAGTTGAGATGCCTGGGAACCAAGCTCCCCCTGAACTCCTAGGGCCCTTCCAAAACCACTCCAAGGAGCAATGCTATGGCCCCTCCTGTCTCAGAATTATGACATCATAGCAAAGTCATTTCCACAGGGGCTCCTCGTGATATTTGCTCTCACAGCCTCATCATTAGGCTTTGTTATGGGCAGGAATTTACGTGGTACTCTCCAGACAAACAAAGGTGGCCCAAGCTGTCTTTGTCTTCAATGAGATCTCATCTTAGCAGAAGTTACAATATGTATACAAATACATTAGAACATTGTGCTATATATCCTGTATACAGACTCCTGGCACTTTGGGCTTTATATTTATTTACTGCATCCGAGTCTGAATTTATTCGTTCATGGAGAATGATTTTTACATATTTTCTCCTATGGAGTCTTAGATTTTTTAAAAGAAAGGCCACCCCTTGCTCATTTCTATATACCTGTCTCCCACAAAAATAAGTATTTGGTAAGAAAGGAATGAGTCATTGACTTACGTGGTCTGCAAAGTCTGTAACGGGGTACAAACAGTTTCTACCTTACAGTGGCCCCCCTTATCCATTGCGGGCAGGTTCCAAGACCCCCCGCAGATGCCTGAAAGCACAGATGGACCCAAACCTAGATATGCACCGTTTTGGCAATAACACATACCTATGATAAAATTTAACTTATAAATTGGGTCCAGTATGAGATGAATAATAATAAAGTAGAACAATTATAACAATATGCTGTTATAAAAGTTACGTGAACACGGTCTCTCTCAAAATACCTACTTGTACTGTACTCACCTTCTCACCTAAAGGGAACACTTTCCGGCTTCTCTTTGATGTGTCTGAACCGCCAGCAGCACTGCTCCTGCACTTCGGGGTCATTATTAAGTAAAACACGGGTGACTTGAACACAGCACAGTCCACCCCACAACCGAGACGGCTGCTGACCGACGGGCAGGCCGTGTCCGCAGCCCGGAGACGCTGGGTCAAGGGCTGGTTCACAGGCCCGGCGGGAGGAAGATTGCACCAGGCTACCCAGAACGGAGCACAATTTAAAACTGGTGAACTGTTTATTTCTGAAGTTTTTCCATTTTCTAGTTTTGGAACTCGTTTGAGGTCAGGCAACTGAAACCCCCGAAAGCGAAACCATGGATAAGGGGGACTGCCGCATTGGCTCGTGCTCCCTAAAATGGTCTCTGAAGCACAGCGGGAGCTCACCCCGTCCTTCCCCAGCGCCTAGCACGCCCTCTGTCGGCCCCGCCAGGAACTGTTCCCCCAAGGGCTGCCGGGAAGGGCCAATCTAAGACCTAAAGTAAACAGGGGTGAGCGATTTCTCTTACTGCCTCGTCAAGGTGGGAATGGGAAGTTGAAATAAAGGGAGCGTGGCTCACAAATGCATACTGGCCCTGGAGCACAGGCAAGCCCTGGGGGTGAATGTGTTTCAGTAGCTTAATTTTTAAGGGATTTCCATTGAGCAACCTTTTAAATGTGTGTTCACATATAATCACCTTTAAGAAGCATCTCTTAGCTACCTCACACCTCACTCTGATTGCCCTCTCCTCTGAACTTCTAAAGTGGTGATGTACGGTATTTTGCTGTATATAATGCATATCATGTTTTGTGTGCATTGTACACGGGAATATTATACTCGTTATACCCACGGTATGGGATCGTTGTACTCATGTACCATGCACATCTGTATTTCTCCCTCAAAAATCTGGGCAAAAAAAAAAAAAAAAACCTGTGCATGAAAACAGAAAAATACAGTACCTTAGCAGTTATGTTTGGGCAATGGAATCCAGCCCAGGTTCAAATCCCTCCACTCAGAATACTATCAGTGTGATCTTTTGGAATATATAAGCCTCTTTAAGCCTTTCATTTCCTTATTGGAAATGTGACTATCAGTAACACCTCCCTCCCAGAGCTGTTTTAGGAAACAAAGGAGATAGTCGGCATAGGAAGCACTCAGTGATCAATTGACACAATTGTCTTCAAAATATTTAAAATTATTTATTATTGTTTATTGTATTGATAACATGTTGCATTTAATAACAGATGTTCCTTATGCTGTCATTTAAATATTTAATGCACGTTTGTTTTGTCTTTTTGATGGCACTAGCTACATAATAAATTTCAGGTGTGGTCTCAGCGTGATATGTTTTTCAGCAAGATAAAATGATTCTTGGCAAAATTGTGATGTAGGTGAAAGCAAACTGTAGTTTTGTGGCAAGAACGTTTCTTAAGCCTCGTTTACCTCGTATTGTCTCCAACCAACTACCTGCTGAAGATACCTCCTGTCCACCTCTGGGGAGAATCTTCTCACAGGTCCAAGGAACAAATTGAATCCAGAACATGGTATATTGTATGGCAGGGGGAAATTAAGGTTGCAGACAAAATAAGGGTTGCTGATCGGCTGTATTTGTGATAGAGAGGCTCTCCTGGAATACCTGGTGGCCCCATGTAATCACAGGGTCCTTATGTGGGGAAGAGGGAGGCAGATGGATCAGAACCAGAAACATGGATTCATGAGAAAAACTCACTGGCCCTTTATTGCTGGCTTTGGAAGTGGAAAAAGGGAGCCATGGGCCAAGGAACCCAGGCAGCCTCTAGAAGCTAGAAAATGCAAGAAAACAAAATCTCCCCTAGAGCCTGCAAAAGCAACCTGGTCCTGTTGACACCTTGATTGCAGTCCAGTGAGATCCACTGTGGACCTGGGATCTCCACACTGTAAGGTAATTAATGTGTGCTTTAAGCCACAGAGCCTGTGGTAATTTGTTCCAGCCGCAATAGGAAACGTATACACTGGCCCATGAGGTTATATAATACAGGAGCTCCTAGGGACAGTGTTGATTTATAGAGTTTATTCAGATGCCTTGGAGTAGTGCAGGCAAAAGGAGGAAGTGACCTGACAAGTCAAGGACAAAGACGAAAAGAGCCTGAACCGTTGTCCTCAGCACTGAGATGAATGGCAGGGTGAAGCAAAGAGCAGGGTAAGGAGGTAGGAAGATCAGATGAAGGGTGGGATCCTGTGTAAGGAGCGAGGGGCATGAGGTCCAGGCTGGCACTGTGCGCTATGGCAGAGATGGAGCGAGAAAGGCCTGGTGCATCATGACAAGGCAAGGACATGCCTGATATTTGTTAGTTCTGGCAGCTCTGTCCCAGGAAGGGACCAGACAACTCACCGTGCTAGGAGCCATGGTTGCATATATGACATGTATCCCTACCCCCTGTGATACCCTCTGTGTCCCCTCATGCCAAATCAGCTCTGAATATACGTTGACCTATGGTCTCTCTGAAGAAGCCAATGACAGTGGTCAAGGTGACAATCTCAGCATGAGATGTGGACTCTAGATGTGAAAGCACATCTTTTCACATAATAGTCCTAATATCTCATTTCATGGGAAGAAAGCCAATACCAGTAATGGTCTTTGATAATGCATGTTTTCATGAAGTTTTAGGTTAACAAACACTGATAAACAATGTTTTTCTTCCTCCTTTCTTCTCTCTTGTTTTTAAAATTTTATTTCTCTTTAGAAAGGGCACAGGAGAGAGAAAGAGGAGAGAAACATCAATGTGTGGTTGCCTCTCATCCACCCCCTACTGGGGACCTGGCCCACAACCCAGGCATGTGCCCTTACTGGGAATCAAACCTTCGGCCCTTTGGTTTGCAGGCTGGTGCTCAGTCCACTCAGCCACACCAGCCAGGGCTTTTCTCTCTTTCTTACTGTTCATAATAACATTCTAAAAGCTCTAGATCTGCCAGAGAATGCAAATTCCACAGAAAGTATGGGACCCAGAGAGATGGAAAGCATGAAAGATGGTGAGCGTATTTTATAGTTTTCCAGGATGTCATGAACAGCGCTAGAATCTTTCTGTGTTTTCGTCTTCTTTCCGATCTCTCTTGTTCTCACCTGGCTCTCCCACACAAACAGCAGGTCTCCGTGCTCAGCGTTCTTGGAGCGAATGACAGCATTGGGCCCTGGAACACAGGCCCCGCTCTCCCCACAGACAATTGGAGGAGAGAGGCGGCTCTCAAAGCCAGAATCTTCAATTACGCCAACGTTCTACCCTGAGATAGGTATTAGGAGGTTTATTTTTAAACTAGATGGCCTGAATAAATAAATATAATAAAAACTTTAAGAGCAACTGGAAAATACAGATAGTGTTTCTCCCATTGGAGTATTATTTTACTTTATGACAGTTGCCTCAGGACATCCAGGGCGCATTATTAAAACCTGCACGTTGTGTTCATTTAACTGCCAGGAAAACACGGGGCTGGCAGCAGGCCAACCCTGGGCCCAGCTCTCTTTCCAGCTGATGGTTTGTCCTTGGATAAGTCTCCTCCTTTCTTTGAAATACGGACTTTCGGCTCTGTGGCATCCAAGCATCATTCCTGCTCTAAAGGTCCTTAACCACATTGCTCTAGCTAAAGGTCACTGTCATTTTTCCAAGGTTGCTTTCAGGGTCAGGAAATTTGAAGACTAAATACCAGTCAGTGAATCACGGTGATAAAATGGCCACCTGCTGAAGCGTCATTGACCACAGACGAGCAGAAAGAGGCAACCGAGTTGCAACATGGACAGGGGCCTCTGTGATGTTGACTGGCTCCCAAGGCTGCTGCTTGGAAGTCTCTTTTGCAAGATTCCAAGTGTCACCCCTGACTCCCTTCTTTAAAAAGTTTCAGTTTCACTGCTGGCATTAGAAAGAGTCAGGCAGTCATGCAATCTGAACACGGCCCTAAACATAATTTGCATCAACCCGCTGTTCCTTCCCAGTCCTCAGCACCCCCATTTATATGCGAGGAGGCTCAAATCTTAAGAGAATTTGGGCCCACGGGTCCATTCCCACTAAGGAGCTGAGCTGGAGTTGAATACAGGTGGCTCCCAATCAGACACCTGCGCTTCCTATGATCACAAAAGCCATCCTTCACTGGGGTCACTGTGCTTGGCTAGAATACACCCCCAGGGAGTCCCATAAACCTTGCTCACCTGTGGTAGTCCGTGACCCAGCAGTGTCCACTGGAAACTGGTTGGGAATGCAGAATCTCAGGCCCCTCCCCAGACATACACAATTACAATCTGCCTTTGATAAGGCCCCCCAGGTGATGTGTGTCTGCATTAAGGTTTGAGAAGTACTATCACACACTGCCCTTAATTTAGTACAAATAGCCACAGTCCTCCCAAAGTCTCCCAGCTTAGTCGTCCCACACTGGGAGTTACTACAGTTCGCACTGGCCCAGGAGGACCATAACGGTCAGTTATCAATCAGCATTAGCCAGCGGTTCTTCAGTTCTCTCTACAGAAATCTGTGACCTCCATGGGAAAGGCCTTAATGATTGTCCATCTCCACTCAGGAATTAACATTCATTTTGGTATCTAGGAAAGAAGGAGGAGATGTCTTTCAAAAAAAAATATCAGATGACTGTGACTCTTTTGTTAATTTCTGCTTATTTTGCTTTGGCTTCGGTTTCATGAAACCAGAACCTCCTATTTACACAGGATTTATATGAGGTTCATTGTTCTTTTGTGGCACCAAGAGGCAGCCTGGGGAAGAGAACAGAGCAGGAGAAGTGTCCACGAGCGCTGGGTTCCAGTACTACCTCAACTATGTATGGAATAGCTGTGTGGCCCAGTGCAGAGCAGGTTACCTCTCCAAACCTTTCTCTACTCATCGGTAAAACAGCTATGTCAATAGTAACTAACTTACAAGAGCCATGAGAGATTATATAATGACAATTCCCAGCACACAGCAGGTATTCAATAGATTGCAGAGCTGTGTCATTTAGAAAGGGAGTAATTAGACCAAACAACAAACACTTCTTGAGTATCGACAATGTGGGTAGACACTGGGAATACAAGAGCAAATGAGACAGATATAAAGTCTGCACCAGTAAAACTACTGCTCATTGAGAAATTCAGGTAAAGTAATGATAACTAGCAATGACTGAGTGCTTGCTACATTCTGTTCCAAGGACTTTCCATGGATTAATTTATTTAATCACTACCGCTATGCAACAGATACTAGCTACTATCATTAGCCCATTTTACAAATGAGGAAACTGAGGCATGCAGAGGTTAGGTGACCTGGCCAAGAGCTACACTGCTAGTAAGTTAGAGAACCTAGGTTATGAACCCAGACAGGTTGGGTCCAGGGTCCACTTACTTAAACTCTAGGCTAACCTGTCTCACCAACTGTAGCAACTAAGTATGTATAAATACATGCTCAAAAAGGAGATGGCCAAAAAGCTACAAGAGTATATCCGAGGAACCCCTACCTGGTCTGAGGAGGCAGAGAAGCCTCTCTGAGGAGGTGATGAGGAGGTGATGAGGACCCGGGTAAAGAAAGGGGAGGACAGTCATTCCAGCGGGACAAAGAGAGAAGCGAAGACCTGGTATTAACCAAGAGCTTGAGTTTTAAATTTAATAGTAGGTGACAAGGTAGTACTTGATTCCAGAAGATGGCAGATAAAAAATAAACAAACCCAACAAGTACACTCACAAATCAAGTCTCCTGACTGCTACTTCTGCCATATACACATTCCCAGTTTTTAGTTGTGGCCAGTGTTAATACCTATATTTTAAAAGCTAACAATGAAGGACAGGTGAGCTGGCAATGAGAAGGAGAAGTGAAGGTTTTGGCATCAAGTCTGGCCATGGTGATCCCCTGAGTTCTCCTTTTGGTGTGACCTTTAGAAGATTATTTAAACCTGTTTTATTTTTTAAAAAAAGATTTTATTTATTTAATTTTAGAGAGAGGGGAAGGGAGGAAGAAAGAGAGGGAGAAGAAATAGCAATATTTAAGAAATACATTGAGCAGTTACCTCTTGCATGCCCCCATCTGGAGACCTGGCCTGCAACGCAGGCACATGCTCTGATTGGGAATCAAACCAGCAACCTCTTGATTCACAGGCCAGCACTCAATCCATTGAGCCATACCAGCCAGGGCTAAACCTGTTTTCCAAACCTTGGTTTTCTTATCTGGAAAATGAGAATAGTAATGCTTTTTATAGTTGTGGTGAAGATTAAATGCAGCCATGCATGTATGGTGCCTGGCCCAGGGGAAGGGCTCAAGGAATATTCTCTTCCTTTCCCTTTTAAGTAATCAAAGTTAGAAAATGGCATCCATTCAGGGAAACCAAAGCCAATCTCCAAACACCCAGGTCCCTTCCATCTTTGAAAGCATTTAGTTTTTCTGATATCTTAACCAATATCAAGCAATCAAATTCTATCACAGGGCACCCATAAGACTTTTTTAAAATGTGTAAATTAGTTTAAAATTATTCAGAGGAAGCAAAATTCCAATTTGGGTGAAGTCACTAAAATACCCTACTGATAATCTCTCTTATAAACAAGCAAAAATGAAAATGAGCAGTAAACTTATAAAAAGACAGCTAATAAAATTAATGAGTTTTTTTTTTTTCCTTAGCAGTATGTACTAAAGGAATATGCATGACCTCAGCTCCCATCAAATGCCAGAGAGAGAAATTTGGAATCAACAGTGTCAGATTTTTTTCATGGCCACCTAGAACCTCCAAAAAAGAAATTGTTGTAAGGAATCAATGCCCCGCCATTTTCCAGAATGCATGTATGATTTTTTTTGAAGGTCACATGGGATTATTGGCAAAATTAGGACTTGAATTTAAAACTTCTGGGACAATCACATGGCAGCATATACACTGATTAGCTAAGAAGACTTGCTGCTTAAACAAATAATTTCAGTTTTAACATTTAAGCAGAGAGCTGTGGATAAGTGGCTAAAATCCCTTCTTTGGAGAGGGGAAAATAGAGTTAAAACTGTTATAAACCAACAAGGCCTCGATTCAACAAACTTAAGAACATATTCTCTTTCCTAACAGATGTACTGATCCTCATGCTTGTCACTTCTCATTGACCCCATTGTGGGAAGTAAGCAAGTTTGCTTAGATTTGCATGTGATTTCCATACTGGTCACCAGTCTTGAACTCCTGTCAATGAGTAAAGAGGATTGTTGCTGTTCAGGTTCTCGGTCATTAAGCGAGAATGCTGCGTGACTTGGCCTCTGTCTGGCGAAGCCACCGCCCAGGGAGAGCGGGGCCCTTCTCTATCACTGCCTCTCTCCAAGTCTGCTGGTTCCTGATTCCGGTGGTCTTCAGAGGCCTTTCAAAAAGCCACAGAAGAGCTCTGGTGCAGTGGTGCTGTGTCTGGTCTGAGCAGAGGAGCTAAGAAAGAAACGTCTGGGGCAGTTAAGGACATCCGAATGGACTGGGCATACAGGGCCCTGAAAAGTTGTGATGAATTTGAATGGGTAAGATAATTAATTGCATTATTGTTATGTAAGACAATGGTCTCACTCTTTAGAAATGCATTCTAAAATATTTGGGGGTAAAATGCCAAGGCATCTGTAATTTGCTTTAAAATATAAACTACTTTGAAACACTAAGCAATTTTCTTTAACAAAGGATAAAGCAAATGCAGCAAATGCTAGCAAGTGTTATGAGTATCCATTATAATATTCTGTCTACTCTCCTGTAGGTAAAAACTTACATACTAAACACCTTTAAAAAGAGATAAACATATTCTGTTAGAATTAGAATAAAAGCTATGAAACATCACCTCTCGTTATTCTGTTTGACCAGCTGAAGCTCAAACCCCATAGACAGATACTATAATAAAGAAAACAAAAATTTATTTTATTTATATAAAAAGTGCACATAGGCAACTAATACATGAATATCTTTTTTTACTCATTGCAATAACTTCCAACTATCAGGAAATATGAGAAGCAACAAGTGAATTTCCCTCCCACAGCCACCTCTCCCCAATAACCCCTGCCCCCATTCTCCCTCCACCGTTAACAATTTAGTGTAAAAGAGTAGAAAAACAGATTTGTGTTCTTGGGCCGAATTCAATGCTGAAATCATCCAGTAAAAAAATTAATGAAAGCAGAGTAGTGAGATGGGGTGGGGGGCAGAGGAAGAATGAGAGGAAAGCAGCTTTCTGAATCACTGGAAAGCTGGGTGCAGGTATATTATTTTTGGGAAGACGCCTTGGTGCTCACTTTGCCTCCTCCCCATGAGGAGAATATGACCTTCTCAATACTGAATTCAGTTCATCCTCCAGCAGAACCTGAAGTTCACAAACACTCCCTTCAATCTCATGCCCAGGTTGGGGAAGAGGTCCTTCCCCCGTGGTTGTCATGTTGTAGAGTCCTTTCCCCCACAGCCTGCCGTCTGCACACTGGGCTCTTGAGATGGCAGAGCCCCTTCTGGGAAGAGAGTGCCACCATGAGCTTAGCCCCAGCAAATAGCCGAGGCTCCAGAGTGACAGCCATGAGAAGGTGAGCTGCATGGAGATCCTGCTTGCATCCCTTTCATTGCATATCCTTGGCTAAATGAAGCAGCAACTCATGATAAATGGGTTGGTGTCATCTGTTTTTCCTATTCAGCAACAACGGGCAGTGTGTCACACCAAACACATGGTGGTTTCATAAAAATATGCACTTTCGGTATGATTCATACCCTTCTCTGAAACTTGATAGAAGCCAATTTTTCACTAATAGCCATGCACAGCAGTGCTCACATACAGCAACTTTTACCTGAAGGAGCAAAGGAACCATCTACTGCTAGAAAGTGTGACCCTCCGTGTGCTCTGGGTGCTCCAGTTCACTCAGGTTTAAGCAGGAGGAATTTAACTCCTGTGCTCTGTTGGACGGCACTGAGCAAACTGTTGGGAATGTGCCACATTGTGTTGAAACAATGGACTGGCTCCCTTCTTTTGGGTGGTGTGGCTGCGATTTCCAGAAACAAGATGATTCATTTGTCTCAAGCAGGTAATAGCCAGTCCAACTTGGCTGGGCTCCGGGTGCCCTTTCCTAGAAGATGCAGAAGCAATGTGTGCTACAAATAGAAACATTTGAAGAATAGTTCCTGGAAGAAAAAAGCCCTAAGTGACCAAGGTCTCCTTCTTGTCTATCTCTCTACCAAACAGGGCTCCTTCTGGGTCTTTCTTCACTTAGACCTGTGAGTATGGTTATGTGAAGAAGATCAACTAGGTCATTTTTTCAGAGAGGAAAAAAATAAGGACTATTTCTAAGTGCTGCAGATATATATATATATATATATCAGCTAGGAATGCTTTGAGGTGCAAATAAGAAAAAATAGTCTTACAGTGCCTTAAAAACTATTGGGCTTTTTTCTCCATCATCTATCAAGAAGCGTGTAGGTAAAGAGTCTGAAAGTAATATGGCAGCTCAAGTATACCTTTACAGAACACCCATTCCTTCTGTCTTTTAACTTTACTACCCTTCGTAATTTGGTCATTGATCCTCATGGCTATTGCCTAGTGGTTACAAAATGGAACCCACAGCTCCAAGAAACACAACTTCAATACAGGCAGGAAGAAAGAGGGAAAAGGTATCTTTCCCTTTTATCCAGAAAGAAAATGTCTTGGCCTGCCAGCCTACTTCCCTTTGATCCAAACTGGATTACATCATGTTGCTTATCAGAAGGGAGGCAAAAATTGCCTTTGCCAAGGGAAGAAAGTGTTCCTGACTGCATTCCACCAGGCATGATGCTGCCTAGAACTACAGGGGTCGCAGAGGTGGGTGTTACCAAGGAGGAAGGTAGAAGTGGACGTCCAGCACAGAACTAACACCTCTGTCCCATCCGATGGCCATTCTCCATCTTCAGTGCCCTGTTCTTAGTTTCTTCTTCCCTCCTCTGTCTTTAACCCAAATGGAAGATAAACCTTCTCATTCTCTAGGCTTGGCTTAAGCCTTCCTGAATGGTCTCCTCCACGCAGCCATCCTAGAAGACTTTATCCCACAGAAATCAGAGCTACCACTGATTGAATATTTCCTATACATGAGACAAATGTATATTTGAAATACAACTGATAATTCTCACAACAAGCCTGTCCAATAGTTGGCATCCCTCGTCACACAGCAACTTTTCCAGAGTCGCCATGATCAGTAGTCAGCGGGGTGTTGATCTGTTTCCAACTCTCTCTGGAGCCAAAGACCTTCTCTTGCCCTTTGACACGCATTCTTTCTCACTACTGAATTCCTGTGGAACTCAGAATTCTGCCAAAGCCTCTGTTCTCGGCTGTGTTATTCTATGAATCATCTATTTGTATACATTATACAAAATGAGTTCCATTTCCTAGGGTCCGGAAGGTCTTCTAGTTGCCCTGGTCACTCATCCCCAACCACGTCTAACTAGCCAAGTGAGGTTTCTTTGTATGGTTTTGTATGCAGGTCTTCAAGGAAAGCTCCTCAGTGAAGACTTGACTGTGGTGCCTCATTGAGTAACATGGTGCACTGGTTCTCAGTCCCAGCTGGTTTAGCTGGCCTGAGATGGGACCTCGGTAGAGGCTAGACATTAGTATTTTTTTAAATCTCCTTCCATTTAAATGTGCAGCCCAGATTACAGTTTGAAGATGGGGCTAAGACTATATGCTTACCTAGGTTGTTTCAACAGGTTCTAATGATCAAGTTCATCTGTGCAAGACTGGCCACATATATGACCTTTTTGAGGGAAAATGGAAACTCTTTCTCGGCTCTGGTCAGGATGGAGAATTTACTCTAGTCCTAGGCTTGGGTGTGCAGCCCAGTGTCAAGAGCTTTGGTAAAACGTAACAGAGCTAACATTTATAGACCCTCTACTACAGTACAAGTCACTATGCTAGGAACTTTAAATGGCTGATTATTTTCTTTCGTATGCTACCCTTTGAGCTAGCTAGGCCTAATAGCCATTTTATGGGAAAATTCCCTGAGGTCACACACTTAGTGAATGGTGGAACCAGAGGTCCAATCCAGGAAGTCTGAGGCCAGTGCTTCCTGCTCTAGATCACATTGTACGCTCTCAGTGACGTCATGGGTATTACCCTCTCCACTGAGCCAGGAAAGTGGACAGACTGGTAGAGGCCAGGACTGGTCAGTACCTCGGTCCTGGAGCAAGGTCATCTGAAACAAGATGAAGAAGGGACAGGTGATGTTATGAAGTCAAGTTAAAGACTCATCCTGCCATGTGTAAGACCTCACTCTTGGAGCGAGGACTTGATCTTCTCAAGGCGCAGTCAACAGTTATTCTTTAGGGAGTATGATAACAGCAGATTAACCTTGGACCTCAGAGTCTGACAGCATTGACATGTCAGTTCCATCACTTGTAAGTAGGAGTCCTATAAGCTAATGCCTTCAATGCTCTGAGCCTCACTAGCTTCGATTGTAAGAAGAATAAAGGAAAACATTCTGCTTCAAGTGACCAAGAATAAAAGGACATAATAAACATGGTGGCTGTAAATACAATAACAGTGAACAACTACCTAGTCCTGCTCCCCAAGCAAAATCCATCCAGTTCAGCCATCAAAGGGTTAAGAAAGCCAGCTTGAGCATAATCAGGGGTTGAGATATTTTATTTCCCAACAAAGGTTCTATCATTTCAGCTTAGCTGGGCCTGTCCCCAGCTCCTCGCCCAATCCTTGCAGCTGCCGGTGCGACTTGTAAGCAGATCCAGAGCTCCGCAGTAATACGCTTTGAAAAAGCATTGTGCTTTCATAAGTCACTTTTCTCTCCTCAGGCTAAGTTGCCATGAATTAGATTGCAAGGCACTTTATGCAAAACTTCTGACCTTCACTGGCTCTGATTTGCATTGTCATCGTTCCTTTATTCTTCTAAAGTGCCTTCATTTTGCATAATGTTATAATGTTATTCGGGCTTTGCAGTTAGCACTATCTCATTTCTCCAATTATAACCATTTTAGACAAAGCTATAGATAACCTTCAGAAACCCATGCCTGTAAGATATTTCATTCACAAGGAAGGAGCAATGGAACTGGACTCAAAGAAAGGAAAAAACTAAGACGCTCATTTAGGATGGAAATTTAAGACCCTCAGACTAGATTTTTTCTTTCTCTTCGGTGATTAAAAAGTGTTGTCTGTGCCCCCCATGAAAATATGTGTGTAACAGGCAATGCTTACTCATGAAGCGGGCACATTCACCTGAACAGAATAACCCAATGCCGTTGGGGTATAATTTGAAGATCTCTCTGCCAACTGCCCCCATGGGTCAAGAATACTATTCCCAGGCCAAGGATTGGAATCATTTAAGGAAACATTGTCTGCAAGAGACAGGACATATTACATCTTTATCTGCCACTTATTAGTCTAAATGAGATGGTGATTCTTTCTTCCAATTGAAAGTTGGTTGGAAAAGACCCAGAAAAAGATGCTGACAGATGGGAATGGAGACACAGTGAGGAGATGACCCCAAACCAAATGTCAATCCTTTCATTCTTTGCAAAGACCCTTGATTACTAATGTGGATATGCTAAATGGCAGAAGGGAATATTCATTTTTCATAATACTTATTCAATAGCTCCTATTCCCTAGACATAGAGTTACAGGACCTCATTAGCTCTTCGGAGTCCCGCCATGAGGTCGGTAAGTGTGTGAGGAAGTGAGAAGCAAATGGGCTCACGTCCCATCTTAGGATGCTTGTGTCCTCGACGCTCCAGTGCTTGTCTCCAGAGCTCTGGTTTTATCCTCCGCACTCCTACACAGTCGCCATAGACCTGCTGAACTTGGCAGCTCATCCTGCTTGAATGTGGGTCTTCCTGTCACTATATGGCAGCTAACTTTTTTTCTGTGTTCAAAATCTACTTAGCCCTTGCTAGTGTGGCTCAGTGGATTGAACACCAGCGTGAGAACCAAAGGGTCACCGGTTCTATTCCCAGTCAGGGCACAGGCCTGGGTTGCAGGCCAGGTCCCCAGTGCGGGGCACACGAGAGGCAACCATACATTGATGTTTCTCTCCCTCCCTTTCTCTAAAAATAAATAAATAAAATCTAATTTTTTTTTAAATCACTCTACTTAATTGCAATATACTGACTGAGGTTCGTTTTTTAAATTTTTATTATTTTGAATTTTTTATTTTCATTTTTTCCAAACACAGTTTACTTTCCACTGGTTTGTACTGGTTTCTGTTGTACAGCATAGCGATTACACAATCATGCTTTACAGAGTGTTCTCTCCAGTATTTCCAGGACCCTCCTGGCCCTGTACATAGTTATTGCAATGTTATTGACTGTATTCCCTATGCTGTACTTCACATCCCTGTCACTGCTTGGTAACTACCAACCTGAACTTCTCAATCTCTTCACCAGGGTTCATTTTAGATACATCTTTGTGGATCATTCTTAATGGCTGCCTTTCTTGAAACCCAGTAACACCCTGTTTTCTCACCTACACAACTCTTCTTAAGTCATAAAAATGGGTCAGCTCCTCTAAGCAACTTTCTTTCATCCTCAAGTCCAGCTTAGGTTACGGCAGTTTGTTTTTTTTTTTTTTTCTGTTACCCCACAGTTTTAGGGAAGAACCTTCATCCATTTCTGGCTCCCTCCTTCCTAAGAAGACGCCACCAGGAAAGAAAGACAGCTGGTTTCTCTCTCTCCATTCCTCACTTATTCCGTCTACAGAAGGGAGAGTGAAGTGCCTGATTCCTGGGTTTGGGAGAAGGAGCCAAGGAGATTTACCTTGACCTCCATTTGTTGTCTCCCTCTCTGTTCCTCTACCTGGCGAAGCTTTGCTGTCTGCAGGATATGTGCATGCTGGTCTGCTCTCTACCAGGTGGCCCGTAAGAGCTTCTTTCTGTGGGGGAGGCTTTGCTGTTCCATTACACCAAAAACTGGGGGGTGGGGAGTAAGTTCAGTTCTGGTCTGAAGGGCTGTTAGTGAGACCTCTGGGTGAGAGATCTGGTATAGCTTCTTCCAATCTAGTTTTCATCACAAATAGCGCTGACATGTTGCTGTCCACGTGTTTCCACCCTGTGCCTCTAAGCTGACCCGGAACCTGATGGAGAAAAATCCATGCTTCGTGCTGGTTTCCAGTATAGTCAGTGCCAGTTTCTACCTCTGTCTCTTCTCCTCAGCCTATAGATCCCTAGAAAACAGGGGCCATATGCATTTCCATTTCTGTATGTCCAGTATCTGGCTCAATAAATATCTTCCTGGAATGCACGGAGGAATGGAAACTTCCTAGCACATGGATGGCTTGCACGAATAAACAAGACATATACTGGTGTCCTCTCTGTAACTAACTGTGATTGCTTGTCACGCATTGCCTACTGACTTGCACAGTCTGTACCTCACAATTTCGCTGCAGCCCTGCAGTTGAATAGCACTTTCTTCACTGCTTTGATTTTCCAGTGCTGAGACCCTAACATTTGGCCAGAGAGATGCAGTCATATTCAAGCCTATCACCCAGAGCTGACTCATCCCCAGAGCACAGCATCAAAGCTGGGAGATAGCATCCCTCTTACCATGATCTTCTCTTTATGCTTTTCCACTCTTCCCTTTATAAGCCAATTCCACCTCTTGCTGTACTTTTTAAACCATAATAGTATCTTCCTCAGCCTTCTTTATCACAAACAAGCTGACATAAGCACCCAGGAAGCCTGTGATGTCTATAGAAAAAGAAAACCAATTATTTTTTCTGAATAGTTTATCCTCCAAATTCTTAAGTTCTTTCTCAGGAATTTAGCTGTGTTATTTTTAGACTGAATTAGGTGTGTCTCTTTCCAGGAGACTTCCTTTCTGTAAGCAGTGGAAATACTTCAGAATGCGTCCTCTATTTTGACATATTAAAAATCATGTTATTTATTAATTAGCCATCTCTATAGGCTGAGTTGGTATTTTGGCAAAAGAAACAGATGCTAATTTGAATGTAGGTTTCCCTTCTGGGCTTCTAAAACACCACCATTTGTATAGGGAAGGAAAGTGTCCAATAACCCTAGAACATTTCACACTTCAATTATCTTCATGAACTAATCATTTGCTGGTACTGAATGGATACTCTACAATCTCTCCACCCCTTACTTATGGTTGTTCAACAACCCAGTCCATAATTTAGTAGCATTGATGACAGCCATGCCTTGTTTTTCACGGACTAATCAATGATCTGGGAAACTTTGCTGATCCGGGCTAGGCTTGGTTGACTGTGACAGAGCTCCCTCCCACTTTTGGGGTCAGATGAGGTAGGGCAGCTGATCTGGGCTGAGTCTCTGTGTCACATGTTAGAATGTAGCCTGGTCCAAGATGTCCTTGGCCATGACAACTCAGTTCTGCACAATCTTTCAGCCTCCAGCAGGCTAATCCAGGCTTGGTTCCATGGAGCTGGTAAGACTTTATGTTCAAGAAAACTCCATTATTCAAGATAAGTGGAGACACTCAAGGGCTTTCCAAGCCTCTACCTGTGGCATGTTCACTAACATCCTAATGGCCAAAGCAAAGTACATTCTTAGAGCAAAGTCAGAGGTAGGGCAGGGGCTCCGAGTTATAGAATATGGGCATAAGGAGAACCCATTAAGTGGGCCCATCAGTGCAACACTGACACGCATTCTTCAAACTCTCCTTCTGCCTTGTGTACACCCCACAGAATTTAATCCCTGATGGAAATAACATCATTATCAAGAACACAGCAACAACCACGACAAACAGGCTTCATAGCCCACTGACCATAGTGCTGAGACTATACATACATGTTCTTATTTAATTCACAGAACAACCTTGTAAAGTAGATGCTATTATTATTTCAAGCTGGATCTTTTAACTCTAAACCCCGTGGGCTTAAGCAGGAGGGCAGTCTTCTCGTAAAAGCAGGATCGAATTTATATCTCCTAGAGGAACACCTATCATGATAATGCCCTCTTGTTAAATATTGTTCTTGTCTCCCAGGAAAAACTTTTTGGTCAAAGTTTATACACCAAATCCCTTCTTCTAGTGCAAATTATTTGAATGGCCAAAGGGTGTGTGAATACACCAGCATGTATAAAATTTAGAGGTGCAATGAAAAATATAACTCAGAGATCATTTCTCCATAATAGTTCACAAATCATTTTGTGTCAAGTCCTCGGGCCACCGGCATCTCTCTTGTCCCTCTCACATTGTTGCTAGGAAACAACACACTTGGGAAGGGGGAAGAATCAGCTTCTGGGAACATCCCTCAGCCCCGAGCCCGGCCCTTCCAAACCTGCTTTCGCAAAGATGCCGCATCCCGGAAGGAAGTGACACACCCATGCAAACATAGAGCAAAACTAACCACATTTAATAGTGGGCAAGAGTGAGGAAGAGGAGGGGAGAAGAGATGCCTGGCACTGAATCAAGAGGCCAGCATCATGTCTTATCAAGCCTGACTTAGGATACACGTTCATGCCATCGACCCTGCAACAAATCCACAAAGTGTAAAACAAAAACACCATCTAATGACAATTTCATTAGCCTATTAAGCTTCTGAAATGACCAAAACCGTTCAGCAAGACAGTCTTTAGGTTGCCGTGATTTCATCATCAATAAAGGCTGTGCAATGAGGTGGAGAAGGACGTTGGAGAATACAGGGAGGCGAAAGTAGGTTCACACTTGTTGGCATGGAAAATACACTTCTTAAGAAATAATAATAACACAAGAATAAACTCTGTGTTTCCCGTAGTCACAACTGTAAACCTACTCCTTCCCACCCTGTATATCATAGTGCTTATTGGAGGTTCCCAGCTTTGAGTGTTCAGGTTTAATTTGCTCTATAAGGTCCATGACCTCTGGAAGTGTACCGAGGAACAGTCTGAGCCGAGGGTTGATACAAGTGTGTTCTGTAAAAGGCTCGACGGTATGCTAGGCTTTTCGGGGAATTTGGTCTCTGTAGCAACTGTGCTATTTTGCACAAAGGCAGCCATAGACAGTATGTAAACCAATGTCCACGGATGTTTTTCTATGAAACTCCATTTACCTAATCAGAAGATGAGTCAGATCTGTCCTGAGGACTATAAATTTCTAACAACTGATCTAAACAATCAAAACGACTCTGAAGATTTGGGGTGTGTTGCTTTGGAGAGTAAGTTTGGCTCCTGAGCAGTATGAGGCAGAGGCCAATTTAACTGGCAAGTTTAAGATTCCTCTTCTTGTGGTAATCTGCAATCTGGCCAGCCTGGGTTAGGAATTCTGTGATGACCAGTGGACTGGACTGCCAAGAAGGGGACTTGCATGGGGAGTCTTCCAGAGAGAATGAGACTATGGCCTCAGAGGAGTCTTGTTTTCCTTTGAGACAAATTCTGAGACAGTCGGCTTTTCTCTGCCACAGACTGGCTCTGAAGTGCTTAGAGATCTAAAGGCAAGAAAGACCGATGGACTCAATTCAAAATCTTAAATAACAGTGAACTAGAAGCAAGGAGATCTGAGGCCTAACACCAGCTTTGCCACTAACTAACTGTATGAGTCAGTTATTTGATGACTGGGATCTATTTTTCTCCACTTTAGATTCCAGTGTTTCTCAAAATATCTGCATCAGAATCACGTAGGTTGCTTATTTAAAAGGCAAATGTTGGGACAGCACCCCCAGCCTCCTGAATTGTGATCTCTGAGGCTTGGAGCCTGGTCAGTGGTAGGAGCAGCCTGCACTCCAGGGGTTCCTAAAATCCAGCAGAGTCTGAGAATCACCAGACAAGAAAGACACTCTCCAATTCGCCTTGCAGCCCGGACAGTCAGTGTCTCTCTTCCGTGGTGCTTGCTACATGGGGTGAGATACCTGTTAACTGCAACACGTGTGGCCTTCCTCAGAGCCCTGTGAAATTCCAGGAAGAAGAGCCCGCCTCACCTATACCTCTGTTTAGAGAAACGGTCTCTTGGCCTGAGCAGATATGTTATTTGACAATCAAAAGGGCAGGGAAATACCTCCACACCCTTTTCCTGAGGCAAAAATGCAAATCTGGAACTCACCCTGCATGCCTTTTCAGGGAGGTGGCCGCAGCTGATGAGGGGCCTCAGGCTTGTGGCAACAGGGCCTGGAAATGGAATCCCTTCCTTGAGACTGACAGAGCTCCCTTCAGCTCAGTGGGGCAGCTAAGGGAGAAAAAGAAGGAGTGTGTGTGTGTGTGTGTGTGTGCACGCGCACGGTGTTTGTGCTTATAATGTCTGTGTGCCATGTCTGTGTAGGTGTGGGTGGTATGTATGGTGCTTATGTGTGTGCGGTATGTATGATGTTTCTACGTGTTTGTTGCTTACGCAAGGGGTGTGTGTGTGTGTGTGTGGTGCATAGTGGCTGTGTGGGGGGATGTACATATGGTATGTGTGGGTTAGGTGTCTCGTGTTTGTGTCTGTGTGCTTGGTGTGTCGTGTTGTGGTATGTGTTGTATTTATGTATGTGTGTGTTGTATGTGCAGTGTGTATACATCTTTGTATGGTGTTTGTGTGTGGTCTGTATGCTGTATGTACATGTGGGTGGGTGTGGTTTGTATGCTGTATGCATGCACAATGTGTGCAGTGTGTGTGTGTGCTGGGAAGAATGGAGTAAGGGGGATGGTTAGCCAGGAAAGCCAGAGTCCATAGACTCAAAACCCTCCACTGTGCGCCAGCCCCAGGCTAGGCGCTAAGCATACAGAGATGAATTAGAACCAGTCACTGCCCAGAAAGCCCTGTGTTCCGTGTGTAGCCATTTCTGAGTGGTACGAGCCAGACACTCTCCCTGCATCGCCCTTCCGACAAGCCCTCTGAGATGAACATTATGCCTATTCCCATCTTACACAGGGGAAACTGAGGCTAAGCGAGGTTAATAATGGAGCACTGTAACAAACCTGAGGGACCTGAACCCAGGCCAGATTCCGGAGCCCGTTCTGTTCACCGCCGCCACCACCACACCGCCGCCAACTTTTACCGAGGGTTCTGCACCCATCGTGATCTCTGGACGTGCTCAAACAGCGCCAGGGGCCAGGTACTGTTATCCTCATTGTGCCTGAGAGTGAGCAGCCTGGGGTCAGAGGGTCAGGCCTCAAATGGGAGCCCAGGCAGTCTTGCTTGGGCGCCGCCTCCAAGCAAGACTCTTACGTTGACTCTGCAGACAGACAGCATGGAAGCAAATGACGACATAGAAGATGCGTGTACCCAGGTCAGAGGAAGAAAAGGTTAACTTTCTGTGGGAGATCAGGGAGCATTTCCCTAGGAAGTGCTGTTCTTTTGGCCGTGACTTTAAAGACAACGAGAGAGAGTGTGGTGGTTGTAATTTCATACCTGCTTGATTTGTCCTTGGTTGGGTGGAGAGCAGGGAGTCATGTTCTGTTTTTTTTTTCCTTTCTCTGAACATAAACTCCCTTACTGAAAAGTGAAATCCCCATTTCGGTCACATCAGTAGCCTCTCACAGTATCCCCCCAGCCCAGGACCGAAAGTCGTCAGGGGTGATAGACAGTCTGCATTCAGGCAGAAGAGGGAAAACGAAGAGCCTGCGTGTGCAGACTAGTGTTGTCCAGGGAGTCGGGGGCTGGGACATTGGAGGAACAGTCTCGTTGATTGTTTTATTCCCAGCTCTGCAACAGTTTCTAGTCTTCTTTCCAAAATTACTGGAAATTGTTTAATCAATAAAGCCACGGTGACTGCGTGTTTCAGAACAATGGGTCTGCCTAGCTATGTTCCCCAAAAACAATCTGACCCTCAGGCTTGGGTTGAGCTGTGCAGGGCATCGATGACTGGAGCCAGAGCCAAAAGTCTGTTGGAACGGCGCTGTGTTGTTTTAAAAAATCTTGAAACTAAAATGATGTATAAGGAGAATGATCAAACTTGATTAAAGGAATATATACAGAAACTAGAAGACACCTAGGCAAGCCAAATGAGTTAACTCAGTGTGAGTGGGTGTGTGTGTGTGTGTGTGTGCACATCACTCTGGCCACCTAGCTCTTGCATACCTCCAGGATCAGCAGGTCACTACCTGCCCAAGCAGGTCATCCCATTGTTTTGCAACTCAAATTGTTAGGACGGGTTCTTTATAATATTTACCCCTTGTCCTAGTTCTGACTTCTGAAGCCATTCAGTGTCTATTTGGAATACTCTTTAATGATTTCAATACCATATTAGAAGAAAGACATGAAAAGCAAATGCATGTAAGTAAAATGAAAAAAATACATCATCCTTCTCCACAGAAAAAGCCCATTGATTAGCTGAAGATGACTGATAAATCTCGCTAATCCTCTTCTTCTCTATCCAGCTTACATGCCACTTCCGCCCCCAATCCAACTCCGACATCCACAAACGCAGGGCTCTCTCCCCAGATACACACCCACGTGTGCACACGCACACTCACGCCCTGCCAATCGGTGGGTTCACTGCCCTCTGAAACTGAGAGTGACGCTGTCCTTCAGTGTGGAGTGCTCAGGAGACGTCCTTCAAAGTCAAACTTGCTGACTGCCCAGCTCAGCACTCACCCCGCACCCAGCTCCCTGCCTTGTAGGTCAGTTCATCACTGGTCTTGTTGCCATTTCCGGAGTGTGTCCCCATCTTTAAACCACCTTTCTCAACGATTGGGTCTATTCTCATCTCACTTACTTCTTCTTGGACTGACGTCTCGATCCCAGGGCCCTATCAGGCAATGGCATCAGACACGTGGCATCAAACATTTTAACAAACTCAATTTTCATTTCCAGCAATCACCTAAGTGTACAAGGAAGGCCAAGGACAGACAGATACGGCAGCTGACAAATGAGTCTCCCATTCTCCAACCGATGCATAGCTATTAAAATGTACTACCATCCAGCCCGGATCTCTCAAGTTTACTTCCAATATATCCTGAAGGAAACTTCCAAGTCGCTTGCTGAAACTGACACATGTGCTTCGGTGACACCCAATTCTTTGCTAAGCTACCAGCTCTATCAGAGAAGGAGAGCGGTGAGGGCGACTTCGTCATCACCTCTTCTTATTCTTGATGACCCGCGCCACTTCCTGGTGACCGACGCTTCCTTTTCTAAGTACTGAGAAAAATATATGCGGATCAGTTATAGAGCTTTTTCAGAGATAGATATAAAATTTAGATGTACATTCTAACATGTGTCTTCCTTCCCTATTTCCCATGGGATGAGGTGCCCCCAGTCCACCAGGATTACACTTTGCAGTTCCTTAGAGTTACAATTGTATTTTTAAGTTCTTAGTAGGGAAAGAATGAGATTTAGATACGAGTTCAAATCTTTTCTCTGTTTAAAGTAATTTATTCAGGGAGGCAACCTTGAGCAAAAGGTTTATATGCTTTGTGCTACAATTCTCTTAGCTGTAAAATGGATACTATGTGTGTGTTTTGAGAGTTGTTATGAGAAAGGAGCTCAATAATAGCTTACCTAAGAACCACCTACCCCAGCGCCTGCTGTGCCCTTTGATAAATGCCGGTCCCCGTCCTGTGCAGAATCTACATTCCGTATCTGCATTTTGACCTCTGCTTCTACAATATTTTCCCATGTATCCTTCTCTCCATGTTCTACCCTTTCCAGCAGGAAGATCATTCTCCTTGACAGAGATGACACATTTCATAAGACATACAGCTGGGCTTCCTCACTGTCATCTGTTAACATTATCTTTTCTGCCCCGGGCCATGAGCCTCTTCTTTCCTCATTCTCCTCGTTGTGAAAATAAATAAATAGTCCTGTTCCAACTGCCAGTACGCTTTTAATTCTGAGTATTTTTCACAAGTCTTGGTTTATTTAACAAATGTTAATTAAGGGCTTGCATGCCCAGCATGCAGGCGGTGTTGAAGACGCACTGATGGGCAGGGCCCCTGTCATAACACCTCCCGGGGGCGCTGCTTTCCTGGGGCTGCAGCTGGCTTTCACTCGGGCCCCAAGTTCCAGCACATCATGGA